>OMNW01007846.1:43269-77634 GCA_900303245.1 Selene dorsalis
GTCCTTTGTGTGTTATGTCCCACTCCAATATTCAGTTTCAACAGGGAATTCATCCAATTAAAGAAGCAAAATGCTGTTTCATGGGGACATTAATTGTGGCACCAGTCTGATGTCAGACCACTGGAGTCTATTTCAAAGCAATGTCCCAGAACGGGGATGTGAAATGGAGAAAGTCCTTGGCCTAATTTGAGTCCAGTAAAGAGAAAGAGATGCCATAGTTTTGAATTAACTTGTGTTGAAGAGGAAAGCATCCGTATTATCATCTCTGTAAAAATGAGCTTCTTACAATAACTCAACCAAAACACTGAACTTGTACGAGCCATATAAGATGTAGGGGTGAGCTAATAATCTCTTAAGCAATATTTTACAATCACAACAATAATTGCAGTTAACTGAATGGTATTGGTAAAACTACATTCAGTTTTCATCTTAATCTGAATTCCTTCATCCAAAATCATGAAAGGTATGAACGCCACAGAGAAAACTTCCCTACAGTGAGATAGCAGCCTCTGTTGGAAAAACAGTGACACTACAGTTCCAGATGATATGAACTGACCACTTTTATATAGTTTGAGTTTGTCGCCTTTACCAAAACAAGTAGTATATCATAGTTTCTCAACTTCTGTATTTTGGTATTTTAAAAAAACAAACAAAAAAAACTATTTTGGTGCTTTTCCACCATAGTCAATGCAAACATTCACAATCATCTTATCAAACAGACAGAGCAGGTAAGTGTGCATCATTAGCCTCCTTCTAAATGTGAGTGCATGCACCTGCTCTCTGTTGTACGTCCTGCGTCTCCAAGGTAGCACACACTTTTCCATTGCAAAAACATGATGAGACAAGGAGTGACCTGTCAAATTCCCCATAGTAATCTTATCACATGGTTTCTCCCAACTGTGAGTGAGTTAGCAAAAACCTCACCTCACCAAGCTCCTATAAAAGGAAGAAAGTCTGCCGCTGCCATAGGCCTTATTTTAGCAGTGTGACAGTGTATTCTTCTGTTAATACTTTCTCCTTTCTATTTTGATGGTATAGTACAGTGTTTTTGCTTTTAACCTTCAAGTATAGGTCTTTTTCTTAAAAAATACAAAAGTTAGTCATTTTGTTTGGATATTATATTGTTATCAATTGATGGGGCCCAAGAAAATAGGTAACAGCCGTTTATTTATTTAGTCTTTTGTAAGATTTACAGCACTGGGAAAAATTGCTTCAAAGAATTGGCCTTGAGCTCAGGTTGATAAGCAGCTTACCCTTGGCCACATTAACTGAACTTGCCTCACACTTATGCAAATTATTTACTTTTCATTTCATACAAGGCATGGATTTAAGACGATAATGTGTCAATGATGTGTTTGCAGATTCTTGAGAGAGACAGGCAGAGAGAGAGAGAGAGCAAATGATCATATGACAAAAGAGGGATATTTGACACACAGATGATAATGTTCTAGATTTGTGAATAAGCGAGTTTTGCTGACGTCCTTCATTTGTTCATTTGTTTTAATTTTGTTGATAAGCTGTCATTAACTTGACCGACATAGACAAAATATGAGTTTTATTGTAAGTGTCCTGATGGAAAGCTCGACAGCAGAAGCTCAAGTTACCCTACAAGCATATATTTTTTTTAAACTGTACTATCAGGTGGGAAGGTGCGCAGTGTTTCTAAATGGGCGGGGCCTCGGGTCACGCGACAACAGACGTCATTATTGCCATCCGCCATGCGGCTGTTGACGCGGACGGCGTTGTTAGCTGTGGTGGGAAGCAGAGCAGTACAGAGAGCCATGGTGAGTACTAAAGATACCACATAACATGTTGTCGTGTTTTTATTGTCTGCAGTGGTCCTGCTGTGTTGTGTATCTGCTACTGTCCGCGTGCTGAGCAACACGTAACGCTAGGGCGGATTTAGGACGTCTATTTTAAATGAGGTGCAACACACAAATGGGTCCGATGTCGATGCAGCAACAACCGATAGCTCCTATCTTAAGCTCAGCAATACGACGGGGGTGTGCGGTTAGCGGTTCGCCCCTTCAGCTCAGCCACCATCTTTTGACAGGTTTAATTAACTGGACTCGAACCTGTCGCATTCCCCGTCACTACAGGATGGTAGGTGTTATTAACCTGTGTCGTAGCGCTAACGTTAATATATGGGTTAAAGATGCCGCTAGAGTCGCCAATAGTCCAAAGTGATAATCCGCAAGATAGCTGGTGCGACCAAGCGTCAGACCCGAGGGGGGGGGGGTCCACTATCTGTGTTCATTTGTTTCTGCTCAGTTGTTTTTAAAAATGCGGCGGTTGGTCTGTGGTATCTTGCTTTGAACAGACATACGCACGGGCCCCTTTACCACCGCCTCAGCCGGTTCTGTGTGGAAAATAGTACCATGACTCACATGTAACAGAGCACTGAGTATTGAGGGAAGAGGTTAACTTCCTTGTTTTCCCACGAGCGTGATTCATCTTGCGTGGTTTTTAGCCTTGAGCTCACCATTGCCATTTGCTCTGCTTTCTTGGACTTCAGACCAGTGTCTTAAGTTGTGTTACTCAATCACACACATTCACCTACATACAATCTTCATTCTTCACCTTTACGCAGTGTGCTCAGGTGGCAGACTGGCAGAGCGCCAAATCCATCTACGAGTTTTCTGCCAAGGATATTGATGGCAATGAGGAGTCTCTTGAAAAATACAGGTGATATACAATATACACATACATCAATATTAAAGCTGCTGCGCATTGAATGTACGCATCAGACCGTAATTCCTGTTTTCTCAGTTCAACTTCTTGTTATTTGTTTTCCTTCCAGAGGGTATGTCTGCATCATTGTAAATGTAGCCTCTAAATGAGGAAAGACCAAAGTAAACTACACTCAGCTAGCGGGAATGCACGCCTCCTATGCTGAGAAGGGTTTACGCATCCTGGGCTTCCCATGCAACCAGTTTGGAGGACAGGTAACAATCATAACCTCATCATGATTTAGCATTATTTTTATTTCTTTATTTCATGCCTTATCAGAGGAACATTGCTAGTGTTGTTAATACAACAATTGACCTTTAAACTGTTAATCCTAAACCCTTCCTTTGTATTGCTCTTAGTGTATTTCTAAATAATGTTACCTGACAGGATGGAAGTGATTTAAAAGATTATCCATCTTTACACTATTCAGTTTAAAAACAAGCTTGAAAGATGGACCGATGGATTCTTGTGCATTTTGGATAAATCAAAATCATTGTACTCGTACCATGTAAAACTGTATTAGCTCAGCTGGGACACTTATGTTATTAATTTTCTTGTTTGTCTGTGTGTGTGTTGTCCAGGAGCCAGGAACTGATGCAGAGATTAAAGAGTTTGCGAAGGGTTACAATGCTGAGTTTGACCTCTTCAGTAAGATTGACGTGAATGGTGATAATGCTCACCCTCTCTGGAAGTGGATGAAGGCGCAGCCCAAAGGGAAAGGAACCCTGGGAAAGTAAGTCTATGAGGCGTTCTTAAAGGGTGGCAGCTCTGTTACACATCCTGTTCAGTTTATGTTACTTCATCCTTACTTTCTTCCTCTATATTTCTCTTTCACATTGGGTAAGGTGTTTTTTTCCACTGAATTGCCCATGGAGCCATTAAAAAAAGACAGTGGGTGTGTAGTAAATGAGATAAAGATTACATTCTGCTGTGTGCATATGTACTGTATTTGATAACAAGCTGTGTCTGATAACAAGTTAAAAGACAACATTCGTGCCAAAAACTGGGGTGTCAAAACATAACAGGTCAGCAACAGGAACAATTTATTGCAGAATCAAGAAACAGATCATCATTACAATAAGAAATGTATTTGTCTGTGGTATTGTCACAAGATCAGGTGTGGGCCAACAAGATTTTTGACATTTTCAAACTGGCTATTAGTTGGAAAAGATTTGGAAACACTGGTAAAGTGTCTTTATCTTAACACATTCAGTCAAAAAAAGAGGCCAAACAGTGAGCAGTGGCTTTCTAACTGTGTGTGAACATGGTCTGAACACTAAGACTGTGAGTGAAACCTACAACATAAGGAAAGAGGAGAAGAAGAAAAATACAAAGTGCTTACTCATCTTGAATTTTAATGGCTTACGCACTCTGTGCTGCATAGAGGCTGAAACACCATTCTTGTCACTAGTTTAAGCTGTGTTGTAACAACTTTTTTTCTCGCCCTATTTCTCCACAGTAACATCAAGTGGAACTTCACTAAGGTAATTTGTTAACCATTATCCCTGTAACAGACGCATCATCTGTGAAATGTGTCATGCCATGTGCATGAAAGTCAACAGTTGTGCTAATAATCTGATCTCTATTCCTCAACAGTTTCTTATAAATAGAGAAGGACAAGTGGTGAAGCGATATGGCCCAACAGATGATCCCAGCGTAAGTGACATTCACTGTAGTTTTTTCTACGCACATTTTGTTTGTCATAGATTATTCTTTGTGTGAAAAACAATTGTAGGAACACGATTTAAAAGTATAGATAAACTGATGATCTATTGGTCAAGTATCTACCTGTTTTTGTAGAATTTTTAATATTTTTTATCTCTGTTCATGGTGCTGCATGAGAGATGGTTTCATTCACCATCTCTGTCATAGTAAACTCTGTTTGTTTCTTTGTAGGTGGTGGAGAAGGACCTGCCCACGTACCTCTAATACAGCACTCTGCTATGTGTTGGTTTGACTCCTGACTTCTCCTATGGACTTCAGGGTATTTGTGTGTGTGTGTGTTTCTGGACCAGTGATGGCCTGTCTATAAACCCAACTTTGGGGAGGACAAGCCTGATGATTCCCAGCGTGCAACTAATCCCCAGAGCCCATGCACACCGAACACAAGAAGTCTATGAGAGAAGACATGCGTTCATTTAGTTATCCAAAGTAGAGAAACTTCACACCTGACTTCAGCCTCTGAACAGCCATTCCTTTCTCTTATACAAACACCATTCAATCCTTTCTGAATGTTAAATGACAAGTCTGTGCATGTGTCAGTTTTATGCAGGGAAATAGGATGCCATAAATTTCACAACTTCCATTATACTACTGATAGTATTATTATCATTATTATCTTGGGTAAAAGTATTATTGTGCACCTGACTTGCCAAAGGGCCCTTAATTGTACCATGTCTCATGTCTTGAAATTGGAAAATAAATGCTGTCTCGAACACTGATTTACTGATGTAGATTCACTTAATCAAACCTGCGTCACACTTCACTTCAATTTCTTAACTAGATATTGGAGTGATCTGTAACGTAGACACATTGTTTGTTTGTTGTAGTAGCACATTTGTTGAAATATTTTATAACAGATACTACGAGATTTTACATTGCTCAGTTTGAACATTTAGACTAGTTTAAAGATGGCAATCCCTTGTGGTATAAGTAGTAGTTTCCTTCCGTAGAAATGACAAAACAAATGCTCAACTCTTACCATATAAGTGTGTGTGACTCCTGTGGAATTATCCAAAAGAATGAGTTAATTGACACTAAAAAAGATAAACCATATGTTGGCTCACATCCATGGCACATAAACACCTCTGCTGTTGTGTTCATGATCACAGTGATCTGATTCACAACGCATATGTATAGCAGTAAAACCGTCTTGTTACCTGACAAAGCAATAGATAGATGGCAGTAAAAACGAGTGCCTAATGTTTGATGAAAATACAGAATCGTTGTAGCCCTCACTATAGCCACTAGCAATTTCCACCAGGCATAGAGAAAATGTAACAATGCATGAAAATCTTAACTTGACTGATGATTTCCATTATATTAATTATATATTATATAGTATTATTTTTTAATTAGTATGAAACTTTTTGTAAGCTTCAGCCTTTTTTTTTTGGAGGGGGCGCCCTACTAAACTGTTCTCGACATACAACAGTGAACTATCTCTCAGTGGTCGGCCACTGGCGCTCTCTCTCGGTCACACGGTCACTTGTGAACTGAGCAGGATGATGATGCTGTAGCGGCACGCGCATCAGCCCTTGCGAGAGTGATGACGCAGAGCAGCGGTGGAGATGATCGGCGCCGCTGGCCCTGAACGCGTCGCCGCGTTTGCCGACGCACGCCGACAAACGTACATTCGTGTAAGGCGCTATGTAGTCTGCGGCTGTAGTAGTAAACCCAGAAGAAGGTGAAATGAGCGCCGCTTTTGTAGCTTGTCTGGCAGCGTACACCGCCGCATCTGGTTCTCTTTGAAGAAGGACACGGCTGCGCGTCGTCGTCGTCGTCAGAGACCGCCCGGGACGGGATGGACGGGAGGACTGCGGAAACCGAGGATGACGGGACTTCGAGCGAGACAGCGGAGGGCGGCCTCTGCCTGCAGCTTGACCTGGGGGACACCGGTTCGTATGTCTTTAAGTTAGCGTTACAGACGCGGACAGTGCGGAGTCCCACCTTTATGGTGGTGGGCTTCACCCAAACCTAGCAGTCGGTGACAGCAGGTGCGCTGTGAATGAATGTGGACCTAAATGAGCTGCCTGCTAACATGCATTCATGTGAATGTAGCTAGACACTGCACTGCAGAAAAAAACATATTTTTGCCACTTACTTAAACCCAGAGAATCATAAGAAGGGAAACCGAAGCTACTGAAATAATGAATAATGAATTGCATGGTTAGATAACAGTGACAAGATTCCAGTGACTGCGGCTCAGTTGTAAAATGGCCCAAAGTGTGAGTGGCTCGCTGCAGGTTGGCACAAACAGCACTGATGTGTATGCACACAAGACCTGATGATGACAAACTGCTGTGAGAAAGTATCTGCATGAAGGATTTTCTACACACATACGGTTCTATACATGCATGACACCTCCACATGATGGTCTGCTCTGCATTCACTATAGTAAACAACAAGCAAGCTGTGGTCTCTCAGGTGTCATCCTGTTCTTCTGTCTGTCTCACCATCCCTCTCTTCCTCTTCCCAGCTAAATCTGAAGAGTGCTTTACATAATCTGATATGGAATTATAACATAAACCACACACTAATCCCTCATGGGTATCAGTTCCAAGTATCTCTGCAGATGTTGTGGCTACAAATACGACCGGATAGGCATAACGGGTTAACGTTATTTAATGTACAAATGTTCTGTGCAGATAAAAAAAAAAAAAAGGGAAATCATATTTGATCCTCATCAGTGTATCTGGGTATGTGCATGTGTACATATACACAGTAACAGTGTGTGTTTGTGCACAGATGATAACTGTTGAACCCACCAGATTAGACTTGTATACAGAGAGTCTCAGGGCATCAACATCTACCCCTATGTTCAGTGTCGCATTAATGTCACAGCAACAGGCCGCCATTTTCTCAGTTGATAAGAGAGAGATCTAATCCTCTTAACTATGACACACACACAGGCCTTAAGGCATACTCCTCTTAATATTGACATAAATTATTCCATCAGGAGAAGATCATTTCTCAGCGAGCTTTCAGTAAATGTGCGTTTGCTCAGTGTGTTTTAGGCATTGACAGCACATCGCCTTACAGGCAGTCTGATCCTCACACAATGATCAGAAATACTACAGTGAGTTTAGTCTTGTTTTGTTGCTTGCAGCTCAGTGGCACATTATTCTGGCATGACCCTAATCCCACAGAGACTCTTTGTGTCTGCACCTGTCCCAGGATACTCCTTCTCATTGTTCTGCCTTACTGGCTTTGATGCAGCGTTAATCAGTTTACAGGTGTGGCCAGCCCTGTGTGTCCTGTCACCGCACTAAAGGAATTGAAAGGATTAAAAAAATCAATGAAATTACTATATCAAGACCCATTTTTTTTGTGGTTCAGTCAAATGCTAAATTTTGCTGCTGCGATTTTACATAATGTATTTTGGCACAGTTTCCTGAGCTTGTTTCATGCACCAAAATACCCTCGGCATTTTCCAGTTCACCTCCTAAATCTTTAGCCATGCTTGTGGCATGGTTTCAGGTTATAGTGATGGTGGTTTATCTGTTGGTTATTAGGTTCAATACCTTCAGTCCCAATATCTCAGCAACCACTGGCTCTAATGCATCTTGTTAGATTCAATGATATCACTGTTCCATATAGCTTCACCATCAGGTCAACATTTTAATTTGTATTTGTTTTAGTAAACACATTTTAGCAACTAAGATGGTGAGCATGGTGCCAGCAGCAACATTGTCACTGAGCATGTTTGCCTCAGCCAAAGAGTCAAAGCCTCACATACACTGACATGGCTGTAGAGTCTTGGTCTTATTATTAATGCAGCGGCCTTGTAATGTAGCTGGAGCCAGAGTAGAGGCCCACACGTACATGTGTGGCTCCAGAGGGCTGTGCCACCTCACCGTTATCAGGATTTTAAGTTTAAATGTTGACAGTTCAGATTTATGATTCTTGCATCTGTCAATCCCCCAATAGGAAATCATCACTAGATATTAAATGATATATGAACTATTGTTGTATTTTGTGGTGCCTTAGTGATAGCTTCATATACCAGTGTGTGCTGTGTGCTTAAACGTGGCTTAAAGTTTCATTATCCCCACTCCATCAGCCACGCTTCACTTAATCTTCACCCTCACGTGACCTGAAATGTAACATCACAGTGTACGCTAACCCAAAAGCTTGTAGTACTGTCATGTACTGTTTTTTTTCCCATTCACTTCCTTCCTTCCTGCTCTCTCACCCTCCTCAAGAAACAGACACATACACAGTTCAGCTGCGTCCTTCATGTCTGTTGGAAAGAGTCTTTCTAATCCTCATGTGTGATTGGATGGTGATGTGATCTGGAGACCTCAGCCAATGGCAGCACTCAGATTAAGGAGGAAGTCAATCCAATAGAGTTTTTACCTTCTTGGTACAAATCTCATTGATCCAGTAATAGCAAAAAAAGCGACTGCACACTGCAGCAGTCTGACCAGTGTCAGATTTTGGTTTAGTCAGGATTTTTTTTTTTTTTCTGCCTGTGTTTTTTCTTTCTGGATTATCAAATGTTTGGTAACCTGTAGTCATTGAGCTTCTCCACTGGTGAGTTGATCACAAATGCATTTGGAACTAGGCTGATGAAGTTAAATATGCAGCATTGTATTAGTGTCAGTATCATTAACATTAGTTGATTCTATAGTAGATAGTATAGATGGATTGTGCATGCTCCCTTAGAATAAACTAAACACACTGAAGTTAGCAAAAGGATGTAGATCTGGATGTGGATAAAACTGGAACCTGGAATCTGGAACTTTCAAATGTGTTGCACCATCTTGATCAGCAGATTAAGTTTCTCTGGTTATCGCTTTTTTGTGTATTTCAAGATGTTTAGATGATCACATACTTATCAGATATACCTAGGTTATTGCACATTGTGGTATTTTCTTTATCAATTCACAGAGAATGTATCTATAGTCCCAATGTCTGTCTTGAGGCTTGTGTATGTGTGTATTTCTTAAACTTACTTTATCTAAGAATCCCTAAATCCCAAAACACCATCAAGTCATCTTTATTTGCTAAGTCATGTTGAATAATATACACTTCTCAACCTTTTTTCTCTCTGTTTCTGTCCACAGATTCAGCCAAGAGGGCTCAGATAACAGAGGTGAGAGGCTACCCGTCTGTCTCTCCTGTCTTCTGTTTCTCTTTTTTCATCTGTATCGATTTGCTCTGTCTGACCTCTGACGGGATGATACACAATATATGCAGTATCACATCTACATTTGCACGTCTCATTTCTTTCCTTGTGGCAGATGCCGTCCCCTTTCGGAGCGGGCCAGGCCCATGAGAAAAAGATTGGCCACAGGAGGGTAGATGCCTCTGGAGAGACAACATACAAGAAGGTAAAACTTTCATCTCTCTCTCTTTGTCTTAAACACAGTTTGTAGTTTTGCTTGGTGTCACGACTTCATCGACTACTTCCCACCTACACCCTCGTCTGCTTGTTCTTTTCGTTGCTCTCTACCTCCAGACCACCTCCTCTGCCTTGAAAGGGGCCATCCAGCTGGGTATTGGATATACTGTTGGTAACCTCAGCTCCAAGCCTGAGAGGGATGTGTTGATGCAGGACTTCTATGTGGTTGAAAGCATCTTCTTCCCCAGGTGTGTGTGTGAGTGTTGTGCGTGTATGAGCGTATGTGTGTGGGAAGTCTCTTATATAATCTTTCACTCTTCCTAATGGTCCCACCTTGTTCCACACAGTGAAGGCAGCAACCTCACACCAGCCCACCACTACCCAGACTTCAGGTTTAAAACCTACGCTCCCGTGGCCTTCCGCTACTTCCGAGAGCTGTTTGGGATCCGACCAGATGACTACTTGGTGAGACATTTGTTTTGTATGATGACTCATGACACATTTAAAATATCTGAATGCCTCATAACATGTTGTGCAAGTGGAATGCTTCCTGTTACATACAGCACTAGCAATTATGCACATAGACAACTTCCATGATTATTTATTTCAGAATGCCTGATGGTTCACTAAGAGCCGGTCGCCTGATGTTTTGCTGCACAAATGAACAAAAGAAAGAGAAACTAAGAGTAAATGATGTCAGTGCAAATCATATTACATTATTAATGTGTATTTGATTGAAAAAAGCACATTATTGAATAACAAAGTCATATGAAAACAACATTAAAGCTGAAAACTGCAGTTGCATTTACATTTCATAAATTGGTAATTTGTCAGATTAAAGGTCTGAAAAATGAGTTTTTTCTTTCCCTTGCCTGTTACATTTCATTTGATTGGAGTGAATTCAATAACACAGTATGATACCAGCAAACATAAAGCTAAACATAGATTCATGCGAGGATCCCGCTGACAGTATGTGACTAATGATTAATGCGTTATCAAAGAAAACTCCCTCTGTGATGTGAAGGTGATCATTAAAACGGATGAAAAGAACAACCACAAAAAAAGACACATGTCCTCATACATTTTTCATGTCTTGGCATACACACACACGCACAGAAGCAAAAAAAGACACACACTCATGAGGGGACATACAGTGTGCTCAGCTGCATGTCTAAGCTCACATTCTACCTGTGCCAGAGGGAGATTAGGAGACTAAAGCCGTCTTTTTTAAACTCCGAGTTGTGGCAGCAGACAGTCGGAGAGTAGTTAATGTTTGTGTCTGTGTGTGTTTGTGTTGGTGGAGGAGGAGGAGGAGGAGGGGTTGAGTAACGGTATAATTGCATTGTTTGGCCTCAGCTGTGGAAAATTCAGTTACTTGGTTCAACGAATTAACAAAGAGCAACAGATACCTTCTCTTACTTTTCATCTTAAATCATGTTAAATCTCTTGTTTGCAAAGCTTTAATGACTCCAAGATACCCACTGTGAATTTAAGCCTGTTCATCCTATTGGACTGTTGATGTTGGGCTGCAGTTTTATATAGTCCACTATAGTTCAACAAATTCCTGCTAGTCCACATTGTCTTCAGCACCAGCATGAATCAGCATTACCACAGTGAGTTTAGAAAGTTCTCTGGGATTACTAATACTATGGTTGGTGCATGAATGTCACATTACGCTCATTCTAGATGTGTAATTTTTTCCCACCTACACTCAGAACGCCTTTTTGTAGGCAGCAGTGAGTACGCCCTTGCACTTACAAAACAAAGTTCCCTTTTTGCTGCTGATGAGCTGTGCCATGCGAGTGGGTAGATATATTAGTCTTTTGTTTGGCTCAGTGTGCACTTTATTGGATCAAACATTAACCAAGTGCAGTTAGCTTGAAAATAGTGCTTTTATTGCTATCATGAAACAGCCTTTTCAAATGTCCTGATTTAAAGCAAGATTCTATCTTAATTTTTAATCTGTGTTTCTTCCTCTGTCTCTGCTCTGTGTAGTATTCTCTATGTAACGAGCCACTCATCGAGTTGACAAATCCAGGAGCTAGTGGCTCCATATTCTACGTAACACGTGATGACGAGTTTATCATCAAAACTGTTCTGCACAAGGAGGCCGAGTTTCTACAGAAACTGCTTCCTGGATACTACATGGTAAGTCAAGCAGAGCTTATCACACATGAGAACTAATTCATTTGCACACTTTTTTATTATTATTTTACTTATTTATTATATTTTATTCAGTATAAATAGTTAGATTTCTTTTTTTTATCTTCAGCAAATGTCTACAAAATGACCATTCTGCACATAGAAGAAATGGAGAATCATTGACATACATTTTGTAATAGTATGTCTATATGTCAGAGTTTTAGGGTGTACAGTGTTTGTGTACATGAGGACATGCTTAAGAGCAGAGCAGCAGCTGAAACATGTACTCATCTTTATCCTCTTTATCCTACCCCTTGGTGTTGGCCCCAGTCAGCAGTGACGCCAGCAGGTGACTTTGTGATAGATAAGAGAGGTTGTACCTGACCAAGACCTGGGCTAAGTACTCCTTAAAAGGCTAAGCATGCACGCAGCAGAGACACACCTATAGGCGGAGGCCCGTGGATGTGTCACGCTGTGTGGCAGGTGCACTCCACTGGGCACAAACCACAGGCTAAATGCCTTCTTACCAAATAACTTTTCTGTATTTCCCTCTCTCTTTTCTCCCATGTCTGCTGCACCGACCCTACTCCAGAACTTGAACCAGAACCCCCGGACTTTGCTGCCGAAGTTCTTTGGCCTCTACTGTGTCCAGTGTGGGGGAAAGAACATCAGAGTAGTTGTGATGAACAATATATTACCACGCTCTGTACGCATGCACCTCAAGTTTGACCTGAAGGGCTCCACATACAAGAGACGAGCCTCCAAGAAGGAGAGAGAGAAGTCCAAACCCACTTTTAAAGATTTGGACTTTCTGAGTGATGTTCCTGATGGCCTCATTTTGGACCAAGACACGTACAGTGCTCTTGTCAAAACACTGCAAAGAGACTGTCTGGTGAGAGACATAAGAGGAAGGAGCTGGATGCTCATTATTTTAGACTGACACTATGCACAGCAGCACAGCCAACCACACATAAACGGTTTAACTATTTCCATCTATTAATAGATGAATTGAGAACCATTAAAAGGTAGAATAAAAGAATAGATTATGTGGCTTATCCATTTTTAATGTTGATGTTAATTTTCACCATGCCCTTGGCTGTAAAATGTAATCTATGCTATTACCTGGGGGTTTGGGAAATGTTTTGAAATCTAGTGTCCCCGTGTGTTTTATCTTAGGTACTGGAGAGTTTTAAGATTATGGACTACAGTTTGCTGCTTGGGGTGCACAATAAGACCCAAGCAGAGAGAGAGGCTCAGGCCCAGGGCTCGCCTGCAGGAGGTGGGGATGAGAAGAAACCTGCAGCACAGAGAGCCTTATATTCCACCGCTATGGAGTCTATACAGGGAGGCTCCACGTGCAGGGAGACCCTGGACCACGATGACACGTAGGTTATCTTTTAATTAGATTTCCCTCATCATCGTGTTACAATGATCCAGATGCTGATATTGTTCCCCTCTGTGTCTGTAGCATGGGTGGTATTCCAGCTGTTGGTGGTAAAGGAGAGCGCCTCCTGCTGTTCATTGGGATCATTGACATTCTGCAGTCCTACAGGTAGGCAACAAAAAATCTAGAAGATAAAGATGCTTCATGTAATGTCAGGAAATTAACATATATAATGTTGCTGTTCCTTGAGAATAAACAGAGCCTGTTTTTTTACACACCTTTCATATACTTAAGTGAACCTTAAAGAAAAAGAATGACACTTAAATTTAAAAAGAAAATAGATTGTAATAAATCCAAAGTACGTAGTAAGTAGTTATTTCAGTAAAGTGCTGTACATACAGTATAACCTCAAACCTGCACTAACCTCCCAATCTGAGATACTCTGAAGGGCAAATATTGAATTTCTCACAGGCTCCAAACTAAGGAAGCGGTGGGTGGATTGGCAGATAGTAATCCAGGCTTGATGTGCCTGCAATATTAAAAGATGATGAAAGGTCACAGAGAAAAAGCTGCCTCAGTCGTGTCACATTGTTTTTAAATAAATACAAATGGAGGGGGAACAGAGCTGGAGTGTGAACATACAGGGGTGTGAGGGTTTAACATTAAATCAATGAATCTTTTAAAATTCACATTCTAAGTCGTACTATAGTGTCTGATTCACCCCCGAGTTACCAGGTAACCTTTGTAAGTCATTGAATAAGCTAAATAATTTAATTGTCCTCTCTGATAGGCTGATTAAGAAGCTGGAGCACTCATGGAAGTCCCTTATCCATGACGGGGTGAGTTGCTTTCACACAGCTGTTGTGTAATGGTCTGGATCCAGGCGAAACAAACTTTTCTGTTTTATTTTGCCACTCTGTCTGTCTTTCATGTAATAGGCAAACTACCTCGGCTGCAATTGTCAGTGAAAAGTGCAATATCATTAAAGTTGCCTTGGCCTGTTTTCTTTTTGTCCTTGCTCCCTCCATCAGGACACAGTGTCTGTTCACAGACCTGGTTTTTATGCTGAGAGGTTCTACAAGTTCTGTAGCACCATCGTCTTCAAGAAGAGCTGCTGTGAGTCTTCAAATATGAACCATATACTCATACACTTTGTTATGTTTGTTGACAACAACACCAATAAGGAATTACTTTGTTTCCCTCCAAATTAATGACTGCACCATTTTATTTTCTGGAATGAGAGTAATAGTAAAGTCTCCTCTGCTATCACAGCCTTGCGATCCTCTCCATCTAAAAGAGGCCGAGGTGCTCTCTCCATGTCCAAGTACAGTGCCGGAACCGGTTCAGCTGGACAACGTCCCTCATTGAGTGATGAGAAGCAGGAAACCTTGGACAACCTGGAGAACCTACGAGGAGCTCGCAGCTTCCCCGGGCTGGAGGACAACAGTAAGACTTGTTCAACTCTGTTAGTCCACAGCGATACCGAATATCAACATTTACAGACGTGATTGAATAGAAACATGTTTCCCACAAGGACCTCACTGTCTTTTTTAATTACAAGACAAAATTAGATGTTTTATTTCAAACAAGACTTAGTCTGATTAGTCTGGGATTGTTTGGACACTGTGGATCACATTTTCAGGGAAGTCAGGAAATGTCCATGCAACATGTGAGTGATGCTGGAATAAAATACTATAATATAGAGTGAACTAGTGAGTGCTAGTTTTCCCCTGCTGCCTTTTGTCTCTCTGAACTTGGCACACTATTAACTTCAATTGTCTGCACTTGACTGTTCCATTTTCTTGTTAAATGAAATGAAATGAACTCGTATTGATCCCTGTGGAGAAAGAAGTGCAGCAGCAGAATAACAGCAACATCAAAGTAAAACCTTAAAGAACTTGAGACTAGATGTGCATAGAAAAGCTCTTCACTTTAGGAGACTATAATGTGACATGTACACAAAGTTAGACCTATCAATAATTGTGCTCCACTAAAGAAAGTGAAGTAGGTAGGTAGGATTTTGCAAAGACATGTAAGTGAGTTCAGGAAAATATAACATGTGTAAACATGCAATATTCACTGTTCACATTCAGTGATGGAAATATGCAATTAATACAAGGTGAATTAGTAGAAATGTGCAAGTCCTGATTATACATAGTCTGCAGTGTTTAGACAGACAACTCTGAGATTGGTGAAGAAATAAAAAGGACATTTGAGTGGATTATTGAGATGCTGTGGGGTACAAACACACATACAGTACTGCTGCTTTTGTAGAGTTTGCAGAATTATGTTAAAGCAATTAAGTTCTGTTCATTACTTTTTTTTCTGTATATTTTAATTTCTCCTCCACATGACTCACAATTTCTTAATTATGCCTCTCAGGGAGAGAACCACCCTGCACTCCTCCTTCATTTGAAGATGCAACCACAGCGTCTATCGCTACCACGCTTTCCTCAAACAACTCCTTACCCACCACCCCCTTCGATACACCAGAGCACCCACGCTACAGGAGACAAGTGCATTCACCAAGTGTGGTCAGGTCAGACTACTTGTATGGATGTGCGGTGTCTTTTCTGATTAGTATGCTGTGATACCTGTGCTGTGAGTTCACCCATCACCCTGTTTGCTACTCCCCATGTGCTCTGCGCTTTTCACACCCTCTGTTTATTCATTTTTTCAGGTCACAAAAAGAGATAGTTGAGGTTCACGGGGAAAAGCAGGACACCATAACAGTGGAGGTGGAGCTCAGGTGCACACATATACAGGATGAAAATACTAGGATCATTTCTATATATGCCTTTGTGACAGTATTTTAACTTTGTTCTTCATCTTGCTTCATACAGTAAAATCCCAAAGAGCACAGAGCTCACAAAGATGACAGAGATGACCTCTCCCAGCCACCTGTCACCCGACCATCATCCCCGTGTCTTTGCTTCATCCACCTCATCCTCAGCATACTCCTCCTCTACCCTTCCCCATTCCTTCGCCTCCTCCCCCTCCGCCGCTCAATCACCCGGGCAGTCATCCGCCACGCTTTCTTCATCCATCCGTCCATCCACCAAGCCGCTCACGTCTCCCGCAGCCGCTCAGTCCTCCACTCTTTCTCCTCTAATCACTCGTTCAGCCTCACAATCCGCAGCTCCCACCTTAGCGAACGCCTCCTCGCTCCCTCCCGCGTCAGCATTTACTCCCATCTGCCCCGCATCCCCTCGCTCCTCTACCAAGAGCCCCCCTCACCATTTCCCCTCAACGCCTCCTTCCTCCGTCCCTCCGAGCCCCCAGGTGCCTGAGCGGGCGCCACGTATGTCGTGCAATCAGCTGTCTGTGTCTAGCAGCCACAACTCATTGGATGGGGAGGTGCAGGTGTCCGACATCTACTTTGTAAGTCCCTTTAATCATCTTTCAGTACTCTTGTTTTTCGTTTTTGTTTGCTAAGGATGTTCAAAGTGAGATTATAAACCCCTGAAACAGACTTAAGTGAGGAGAAAGGTGAACTGCCATTATCTTACCAGACAGAATAAACGATATATAATTACATACGTTATACCATTAAAGACATTTTTTTTCTTCCTCTGTTCTTCTTTGATCTACTGGGTCTCTTGCAGTGGCCCAGTCAGGACAGCGTGGTAGAGTTATGATGGTGAGGGGGGAGTGTGTGTGTGCGTGTGTGTGTGTGTTGCGGTATGCACGGGGTTGCTCTTGCTGTCCAAAATGCTTTTATTTTCCTGAAGCACGAAGCTGCCACCAGTCATAGTTCATGCTTTTGAATGTACCAGCGAAACACTGGGGTTGTCTTTCTTGCACAGCATGATGTATTTATATCTGTCAATCTGCATTCATGCGCCTGTCAATGTCACGCACAGCACTCCATAATTCTGTCTTTTGTGTGAATTTCTGCTGATAAATCTACATCATTGCATTCATACTCAATTTTCACTTTTCCATCTAGCCTCTATAATAACTGCCTCACGTCATCCATTTGTGTTTCTCCTTTGTCATATAATAATTCAATTCCTTTTATTTTCCTGTCGACACATCATACTCATCTGTGTGTTCATCTCTGCGTGTGTGTGTGTGTCTAACCATCAGTATGCAGATGGCAGATATTGGGTGTACTCTCCTGTTCTTGGCCGTCGTAAGCTAAACTCTAGCTCAAGTTACAATGTAAGTCACCACCGAGGTAGTTAGAGTCATTTGTAATGCTAGACGCTGCTCCCACATGCATAGGTGTCGCTTGTAACTGTTCCACTGGGACTGTCACGGTGAAGCAGAGGCAGTTATGGATCTCCAGTGGCGCTTAAAAGAAATCTACAGTGCATTTCACATGACTAATTAAATGTTGAAGACTACAAAACAAATCCCACATCAACAAGCTGCAGCTTCCGATGTGTCTTTTTGTGCATTTAAAAAGAGCTTGCCTCTGTATGGATCACACCTCTGGTAAACTACTCAAACTAAATTAGATGTTGGAGGATCTTGGTCCTGCTGTGAGTTAACTGTCGCTTATAGTGGCTTTGTATTCTTAGTGATGCCTCACGCCTCTGCCCTCAGACTCCCAGTTAGCACAGAGGAGCTGACAGGCTGATTAATGTTGTCAGTGCCTGGCTGACGGTGAAAATTACCTGTTTATTAAAGCTACGCTTGGCATATCATAAAGCACCTGAAAACTTGCTTTTATTAAGTATGTGTGACTGTGGTCTGATCAGATGTGATTGACAGTCCTGGTGACATAGATACACAGTCCCACAACCATCTTCAAATTTAGATTCAAAAGTTTCCCGATTCCAACTGAAGCATCTGTCAGAGGAGCAACCTGACTGAGTCAACATTATTTCAGGGTCTTTGTAAAAAAAAAAGTCCCTGTTGTGCTTTTTTTTTCACTTTGACGCATCATAATATAAAAGACATCATTGAAAACACAAAAAACAATGAGTAAATCATCCTCTGAAAAACAGTACCCAATCACACAGTGACCATGAGCTCAGTGTAAACCATGTAGAACTGCACAGCTCAGCTGCAGCAGCTCACTGTCTGGAGAATGTCCTCAGAACTGTGAATAATATAGATAACTTTCTTCAGGTAAATTCTCATTCTTCTCCTCCTCTCATCCTCTGTCCCTGCCGCTGCCCTCTGCTGGTGGAATTCAACAACAGCAGACTCAGGACGACCGGAGCTGGGTGTACTCTCCTCTGCACCCCGGCTCAGAGTCCAGGAGGGGCTCTGACGGGGAGAGTTAGACGGTAAGAGTACAGTTTGTTCATGACTTACAGTTAATACATCAAGGAGAAGCCAGTGGATGTATTCATTCACCATTAATTTCTCCCGCATTAATCTGCTGTTTCTCTCTCGCTCTATTTCTCTCACAGTGGAGACAGCAGTGACGGGTGGAGCCAGAGGCTATGTCAATATACAGAGGCAGCAAGGTTTCAATAATAAAGCCACCAGGACATTATGAAGATTTAATGCTGGTTGCCCAAAAGCTGCATGTGGAAACTCGCTTTGCCAACTGTGACAGTACAGGAATGAATTTAGAAACTTTCAAGTATATGAGAACACAAAAGAATGCAATGAAAAATATCACATACAAACACAAATATATCAAATCATCAGTTCATGGAAAATATGACTGACATCGAGTTACTGTGAATGACGCTGGTGGCTGTTCAGTCAGGTATCCTTGCTGTCCTGATTCCTGATTCGGAGGTTTTTAGTACTCATGAGTCTCGCTGCACTGTGCCAGCTCTGGCTATGCAATACAGACATACAGTACATGTCATCACTTCCTCTTTTCGACTGAGTTTGAGTTTATTTATGCATTTATTTTTCACTAGGGGCATGTCAAAGCTGTATATAATTTTATTTTTAGCACTTTATCAAAATACATGTGGCTGAGGTCTTTCGAAACCGTGTTTTGTTATTTTGTCAGTTATTGTGTGAAAACACACTCAGTTAACACAGTTAATGTTTTGTGTGCTGTGTGCAGCACAGCGTCTTGTTTTTCCAGTGGTTTTTGATGGTTCCATTCAAGAAACTTTGATCAGACAATGAATGGTTGTGTTCAAAATGCCTTATCAACAAACTCATTTTCATAACTGTTTTTGATATTTCGGTCACATGTAATCATTTGAGAAAAAAACAAAACAACATAAAAATATAAACATACAGAGTATTTTATTGTGCATAAATACCAAATCTTTGAAGCAGAGTTCAAACAATATAGGAGCCATGCATTTACAACTTTTCAGGATTATAACAAATATATCAAAAGAGAGCAAAATGAGAAAAATAATCATTTTATCTTTTGTAAATTGTAGATAAACTGTATGTGCTTAAGCACATGTATGTAAGTCTGCGTGCCCTTTTGTCTCTGTGTGTGCATGTATTTGCATGCATATGACGTGTGACTGGGAGATATGTAAGTGCAAGATTTTTCTGTCCTGCCTATTTGTCATATCATCAAAAGATGTAATGTCCACTTGTTGTTATGAGCCATGGAAGTCTGAACCAGCCATAAGCATGTTGGCTGTGTGAGATATATGAAATACAGATCCCCAGGTCTTTAATGATGGATTAATCATTAATCATTCATCAAACTGAGCTTTTCCATATACAGTTTAGTGAGAAAAGACAGAGTATCTACTGTGATGATGATACACTAACACTAACCATACCTAAACTTCCTGTCTGTGTTGGTAAGCACTGCTGTAACTTATTATTGTATCATTTGAGTCTGCTGGAGTTAAAATGCCTGTTTGTAGGCAACAGTGTTTGTAGCTCATCACTGTGTAAAAGAAAATAAAGATTATATTGTGTAATTGTTTGGTTGATTTTGGTGTTTTTCTATAATAATCTGATTTCACAAACCAGCCTGGTGGAGAATCTATTTGTAGAGTGTTATGTGCATAATTTGCTCACTAGATGGCGCCACGACATCTCTGAAAATACACCTCTCTGTCCTAGGTCATGATGAGTACAATCCCATTCAGTATTTTGGGCTACTTGGTAATTCAAAACTCTATCATGCATTGTAAAATGACATCGGACAGCCACATATGCCAGTATATGAGCTGCCTATAGGCCATAATGAATTTTGTAGTGTTCTTGATGGATCGTAAAATAGGGGCTCATAATTAAAACCTCATACCTCAACCCGCTACCAACACGCACAAACATAACAGCATGAAATAGTGATGGGTTTTCACTGGGGCTGGATTTTTATTTTCTCTGCAGAGGCTTTGCTGCTAAAAAAAATACATGGAAATAACACATAGGGTTCAATATGGCTTCAAACAAAGCAGCCAACAGGGATGCTATCTGGCTATCTGTTTTCATACAGCATACTCTCTCTTCCCCTCTCTCTCTCTCTCTCTCTCTACAATCGAGAAAGGGAAAATGTGCAATGTGGCAAGAAGACTATGAGGCAAGTGCTCACAGTATTGTTTTGTGTGTGCATGCAGTATGCATGTGTGTGTGCTTTGTGTGAGCCAAAGTTGTGAATGTCACTCAGGGCAGCAAGTCAGCCATGTCAGGCCATGATGGGATGTGTGATGGACAAGGATCAGCGGCCTACTGTCCAATTGTCCTGAAATGAAATTGTCTCTCTCCTTGATTTTCCTCTCTTTTCGTCCCTCTCCATCTGAACACACACACACACACACAGGTGCAATCCTTTTGCTCCTTCTCCTCTCCCCCCCTCTATTCCCTCTCCTTGATTTTCTGCCTGGAGGTTATTCCCTCACCAGTCCGGTGGCTCAACTGACTGGGGTAAAGAAATATTAAGAGGTGTGTTCCTCTGTGCTATAGACCAGCAGCATCCAGTTTTACCCCAAACTATCAACTACATGTTATTTAGTCACACAGTTACACTAATTATATTAAATTCATCCCATACATACACCACTCTCCCTTCACAATTGAGGAGCGCCAAATTTGTTAATGATAATCAATATGTAATACATCAGTAGACCTACTCTTTCAGCTCTGATGGGAAATAAGGTTGTCATGGTGTTTGCATGTCGAAGCTGCTCATGTTGTCAAGCTCCATCACTTGAGTCAGAGTATATTTAGATCCTTTTATTGTTATTGTTATCATTATTATTGTTGTTGTTGTTGTTGTTATTTTATATTTTAATACTTAAGTATTCAAAAGTACTGTCAACACAATATTATGTTGTTCCACATTTACAAAATCTCATGACTCTAAAACAACCAACTGACCAAGTGACTGACTGATGGTAGAGCCTGTAGAATAAAAAGCTTGTAGAATATGATTCAAGCCAAACTTGGTGGAAATGGCCATGAAAACACATCTGAAAGTTTCTAACATTTCAAATATGTACTTCAGACCAATATTTGTCTTTGTAGTGGAGTAAAAGTGCTATGTTAGGAACAATAGGTAAAAGCCAAATATACCAATGTTCTCTACTCAAGTAAATCTATCTCTTTATTACTGTCCACCCTTGGTCAGATGTCAGCTGGATTGGAGCAATGATAATCATGGATGTCTCTCCATCTGCCTCTGTTCGTCACCCTTTTTCTGCCAAGTGCTGGTTGGGGACACATCAGACACCTGTGACTCTGAATAGGAACAATATCATTATGATTATTATCACATACAGCGCACATACACACAAAAAGACTCAACAGTAAAATAAATGTTGACCAAGTTTGAAGTCGTCAATGGAAAAAGATTTCATGATTTTAAAAGAAAAATTAGAAATGGTCTGTACCAGGGGTGAACTGGCCCATCACAAAGCTGCGCTTTCATCTGCGGGGAACACAAACAAATGCCTTTGTTCTTTCAAAGGAGAGAGGGGCGAAAGCCACAACAAACAGGGCGAGCGTGCGGCGTGTGCATGTGTGCATGCATGTGTGCACATGTGTGCTTGTATGTGTGTGTGCACGTGAAAAGGAGAGAGACGGAAGAGGAGTGAGTGAGAGAGAAAGCAGGGAGAGATCAAAGCAGGGGGTATGTTTTTGAATCTCTGTGTGGGAGGTGAAGCCTCACCTACCCAGAATGCTTTGCCTCCCTCCTTGCAGCCCACTCAGGTTTTTAGGAGCATCACTCCTCTTTGCAGAGAGCCAATTACAATAGCCTACTACCTCTTCATCAGTCATCTCCACTCTGCTATTCTCAGAGAGTCTTGAAACGGTGACTTGGTGTGAACTATAGCAGTCAATCTCTGATCTGTCATACACAACCGGCACCTCCCACACGCAGCTCCATCATGTGCATATCAACGGTCCTGCAGCTGCAGCGTACTGACCAGAAAGTCTGCAAAATATCAACAGAGCCTAGGTTGAATCTCACAGATACAAAGTTGGATCAGCGCCCATCCCCTCCTCTCTTTCTCCCGATCTGGTGAAGGGATCGAAGCGTCTCTTTTTAACTCAGCATGAGAAGCTGCAAACAGATGTCTGTCTGTCCACACACAGGGAATGTCGTGCCCTCTCACACACAGATGAAAAGCTGTGAAAGTCTCTGTGCTGCGTTGTCAGTGTCTTAAGGCAGTGTTTATCTTTGGCGGGCTAAAGAAAACAAAGCCATCGATTTCTAATCCTAATCCCCTTCTACTGCTTCTCTCCTATTGATCATCTATCCATCCTTAATGAGATGGAGGAATGGAGGGCTGATGAAGGACAAAACTTTCCCTTTTGCCTTAACCCATCTCTCATTTCAATCTCTCTTGCTCTCTCTCTCTCTTGCTCGGGAGGTTTCGCTCACATGACATTTTGGTGAAATGGAAAATAAACGCGTCCCGGTGCTTTTGTCGAGGTTTATCAAACCTGGGGGCTTTGCAGAGCTGGAGGTTCGCCTAAATATTGAAATTGGATGACATGGATGAATGCACTGAACACACAGAAGCACATGCATGCATACACAGTGAGGGTAGATGGCGTTTCACTCCAAACACCAGTAATGGTATTTCTCCCTGTGTAGTAGCAAGTCTCTGAGTCTCTGACAGTCCAGTTTCCCAGTGCTCTGCTTATCAATGACTATTATTGTTCTAGTATGAGAATATAATATGAAATTGTTAAGATCAGCCTAATCTCACAAGTAACTGGAAGACATAAAAGGTGGGAATGGAAAAAGAGAATTTGAAATATTATGAGTTTTTTTTCCTCCATTTACTTGTGTAAAAATGCAGATATTGCAAAAATGAAAAAGAAATATACAAACCATTCATCGCTGTTAAAAGCTGTAATTATCAGTGTTTTATATTCAGAGCAGGTAAATATTTCTACCTGTGATATGAGTGGCACCTCCTCAGTCCCACAGTGAACCGTGACCCATCTCTGCCGTTTGCCTTCAACTGCTTTGGCGTCTTTGAGCGTATTGTCTACGCCGCAACTTTCTTGTTTTTGGTTCGGTCTCACAACTCTCATCAACTTCAACTAACCCGAACCCAACTGTGCAATAGCTTCCCACCACAAAACAGCTGACAAGGCTGGCAACAATTTGGGGAACACTGTGGAGTATCTAGCGGGTAGAAGAGTCAGATATCCCTCAGGAGTTGGTGGTGGTGGAGATAAAACCAGATGGACACAACACAACTCCAAATGCATGCTAATGCTGCTCTGTGCAGACAACTGTCTGCTGACACGTTTGCCATATCAGTCTGATAAGCTGTGTTAACAAGCTGTGAGTTGTTCTGCTGCCTAAAGTCAGGCTGGAAACACAAGTGTACATTACTTCAGGTAAATTCTTAGTTTCAGATAAGCCAAAAGTTTTACCTTCTAGGTGTCACCTGTATTACAGTCGATGTTTCTTCATCCCTGTAAACACCATTGTCTTGTCATCTCAGAAATGAACTGTTTTTTTCTATTTGACACTAGAGTATTTAGGAAAAATGAATCATTTTCAGTTTTCTAACAGTTTTCCTTTTTCTTAATAAATCAGCAGTTTGGGATTCAGTGGTTAGTCAAGGGCACCTTAACCGCACACATGATCTGGCAAAGAGACCTGAGGCTTTTTTTTTTTTACTGAAATCTGACAGGTAGAGTTTCTGTTGAGAGTAATATCTCATTTGAATCCTCGTTGTTACTCGTCCTTATTAGACTTGTTCTCACAGCTACGGTAGACTAGTCCCTTGTCCTAATCTTGTTGTAGTGAGTGTGTGGCTGAGCAGTGTCTAATAAAGACAAGTTACTGACTAGGATAATCTGCAAAGTAAGATAACAACACTGTGAACCCTGGGATTGTTTGCGTGACACTCTGCCAACAGCATGATTTGAGGAAAGTTATAAAAAAAAAGTGAAATATGTCACCTGACCGTGACCTCTGTGAGAAATACTATTTTGTGCCTAAATCTGGACAGACATTTTGTCAAACAGTGGAGGAGATTGCAAAAAGCAAAGAAAGGCTTTTGAGCACCTGCTGTTGATGTTGGAGATGTTGAGATGGTTTTCATGTTGTTTGTTCACAGACTTGTCGGATTAATGTTAATCACAGTGGTATTCCCTCGGGGATCATGGGTAAACAATCAATTTGATGTGGGAGGTCCCTGGGCCACACCCACCCACATTCCTTAAGAATCACCTCTGGGGGCAACTCGCGGAAATCCTGGACTTAACTTGAGGTACCATCACCCACCACTGACAGAAGAGGAACAGGACGATCACCCCGTGGGAGTGCAGCCCTGAGAGAGCTGTCAGTGCAGTGACACAGAGGCTGCTTTTATAAAAACATCGCTACGCTTACAAAACTTTGTGAAAATTGGATGGTTTTGGGGTATATAATGCATGTCTCGGCAAAAATGGCACCCTGGGGATGTTTCTCCCTAAATGTGCGATAATGGCTTCAGCAGAAGTCATTAATAGCAGGCTAATGTGTGTCAGATGCTACCTGTCCAGCAGCAGCAGGGGAGAGAGAGCCGAGACACGAGTGACTGGCCAGCATAATGAGAGGGACATGGCCTGCCAACTTGGGCAGCTGCTTCTCTAGTGGGACCAAGTGGTGTTTGTGTGTGTGTGTTTGTGCGTGCGTGCACGTATGTGTATGTGCATGGATTTGTCTCTTCCCATCTCCCTATGCTCTCTTCACTTCCTTTCTCCATGTATTTCTCATCAGCAGCATCTAGTAATACAGCAACACACACGCGCGGCCTCCCTCACACGCGCACGCGCATTCAGACAAGCTCATCGGGGTTGCCGTGGGAATGCCTGTGGCATTATGTCAGTCACTGAGGTGATGCCTTTAATCCTGAAACAAATCTAGACTCTTGTGTGTCTACGACTGTGTGTGTGTGTGTGTGAGTGAGCGTGCCTGCGCATAAAGCCCAATCTCACACCCATTAGATTACGGCTGGCCGCGCAGCAAAGACACCCCACTGCCACTCCCACATGGAAGAGCGGGCAGGATTAGCCGGCTCTATGCCCGCCCTTATCTGGGGACAAAAACCCACAATCGCCTCCCATTGAGACATGGAGACAGAAAGATTTGATTTGATCTGCTCTCCTCAATATAACAAGAGTGTCTTTTAGGGTTAAAATTACTACTGCTCAGTCTACCATCAGTCAATGTGGATTCAGCCCTAAACTGTGTCCTTTTTATCCCAATGATCGATCCCCTTTGTCACAGTTTGGAACACCTACAGGCCTTGCTCTGTGGCAGTGCATTGCAAATAGAAAAGCTTGTCCATTTCTTACTCTGAGTCCAGGTTTATATCACAAGTCTCCGACTGGAAAAATGTGTTGTTGTCTTAACACTCTGATACAATACAGGGTGTGTATTTCTGGCTGTATCTGGCTTTGTATTTCTGTGGACCTTTTCAAGAGTCAAGACCTTTACCTATAGCCCTTTAAGACTACAGGAAATTATGTCCTTGTACGAACTGTCAAAATGACAAACCTGTTTTGACAAAGTTCATCATCTTAGTTCTGCGAGCTAACTACAAAGTACAGCTGAGGCTGATGGGAACATCTGTAGTTTTGCTGGTCATGAAACCAAAATATTGGACGAGCTCAGCTTTTGATCAAATAGCTTGTCGTCACATTCAATTGTCACAGATACAGGACACAATAAACCACCACTGTTATCCCATGCTCTGCCTAAGTGAAGTGAGCAGTTCACCAAAGTCAGTAGACGTCATCCACTGGGGACTAACGTCCAATGTCCATTCATCCAACAGCTGATATTTCAGTTTGTGTGACAGTGGAGGGCTCCATGCTGCTAGAAGACGAGAATCCACACAGGTGAGTCTGAGGCAGTCAATATTCAGTATATCCACTGTTTGAACAAGTGATTTTCTACAGGAACGGATGTCATTGAGAGTTCAGTGTGTGATCCATCATCACAAAAGGCTACCTGCTAAATGTGGTGTCAGTGTATCATTATTTGACAGAATCAGCCTGTTTCAATGCCCCTTGGCCAAACCAGCTCTCTCCCTCTGTTTCTCTTCCCCCCTCCGTCTCTTACTCAGAGACATCTGCCTCATTAACCACCATCAGCATTCTGTTTGCTGTGTGTGATTTGGATGTATTGGGAGTGAAGCTGGGTGGGTGATGGTTTGTGAGTGTGTGTGTGTGTATGCACGGTGGGTGATAGTATGTGAGTGTGTGTGTGTGTGCGCATTCACTTCTGTGTCTGTGTGTGTGTGCACAGGCAGCTCTCATTAGGCAGGAAAAACATTGACATTTTTAACAGAAAATCACATCATATCTTCTCTTCCTTTATGTATCAAAGGCTTCCTCCAATCAACTCCCCAGTGTGTGTTTATGTGTGTGTGAGAGACTGAATGTGTATGTGTGGTAGAGTGGTGGGAGACAGATGTTTGCTGATTCGACAAGTTTGCGCTGCAAACTCAGCCCAATTTATCTGACAAAAAAAAAAACATGATGCCACGCAGACGCTCATGGTGACAGCCCACTCTTAATTTTCTCTCCTTTTAATTCAAACTCTCATTCTTCCCTTAGCTTTTCTCTGTGACTCTTTCTTCTTTGTGTGTGTCTTTCCTCTCTTTCACATACACACACAAACCCAACACTGTGTGAGTACACCAGCAGCATTTCAGCTGGGTGTTCTTCTGGAGTTGTTTTCCTTGTTACAGACACCTCTGACTAAGTCTCAACTTTCACAGAGGACACTTTCTTCTGCCAAACTCTGAAAAAAACATTAAGCGCTCCAGGCTCCACTTGACACTCTAATTACAATATATAGTGTCCATTAAACACATTACAATGTAAATGTTCTGTTCAAACAAGATTAAACCCTACATAAATAGATGGGTTCTGGCATTTATTGCAATGCAATATGGCAATCATTACAATATCTCCTCAGTGTTTCTATTTTACAATGTACAAACTAGATTAAAAAAAATACCATAAATAAACAAAACGCTTCACGTAGCTAATGCTTAGCATCAAACGAGAGACATATTCACAGACACAGATGGACAACATACTAATCTAAATGTCTACTTCAACAGAAACAATAGTTCTTACAAGTAAAAATAAAAACAATGAGTAAAAAAACACAGGCAAATCACACAGTTTGTTAGTATGATCCTCCAGTATGAAACTAGTGAGAGATTATAATGGTACATTCTGTCCGGCTCTTCCCATTCACTCGGGTAACTTTGCATATTCAGAATATTCAAAGATAGCTGGAGTTTCCATGTGTGGATTCACACTACGCACATTACCACACACACGCTCACGCATACATACAGGCAAACACAAAACACATTTTAATTCAAGTCAAGCCCAAAGCAGCGAAAGAAAAAAAAAGTTGGAAGCCATTCTGCTTATGCACAGCATCACATGTCAGCCTTCACAAAACAGATAATAAAATAATGGAAAATGGCTAAGAGGATGAGGCTCCAGTCTAAGCTCTCGGTAGCTTAATGATATCTGTGGCCACGTCCAGATCATGGTTTGTTTTGTTTAGTTTTTTTTTTTTTTTTTTTTTAGAAAACTCCACAGGATGGAAGTTCACAAAAGTGCTGCTTTTCTCTCTTTCTCTTCTTCTCACTTCGCATTTTCACTTTAATCCATGTCTTTGTGTTTCGTCTGGTGAAAGGTCCCTCTTAAAGTGCATGAATGAGGTAAATGAAATTCTTCTCAAAACAGGTTTTGTATCCGTTCAGCGGTTCAGACTGGAACCATTGTGTGTTGCATGTGCTGCATTTGAGACAACATTTCTTGTTGCACACTAGCAATTAGTATGTCCTGGTGTGACGGTGTGATTATTCCAAGTCTGTCCATCTCCCTGTGGGTGCAAAGACAAAGAAACATGTTCAGACACGCAAAACTACGACGTGCGGTATTTGAAGGATGAGGCAGGGTGGGGTTTCTCTTATTATTATCGCCAGTCTCATGAAAACAACAACCACAATCAGCGTTACATTCATTTAGCAGACATGATCACCTAATGAGACTTCACGTTTCCCCATACACACGCACATGAGGAGCTGTGTCGAGTTCAGTTTCTTCTCAGTGACACATCTGGGTCATTTAACTACCAACCCTGTCTACCAATTAAGCTATAACCATAATATCAAGTTGTTTGTTTGTATCCACAGCCAGATATAGTTTATGCCTTTGTACTGTAGACCACTCTTTCATTCGGAGCTATTCGAACACATCAAAGAACATGGCAACAAAGAAAAGCAACATTAACGGGAAACCACATCCCCTCTCAGTAACATGGAAATTCAGTTACGCTGTAGTTTCACATGAAACTTTAAGATCCATATTCATTGCAGTAGAGGAATATGTGGCCCACACTATGACTCTTTTGTGTGTTTTAAGTGTTTTTGAGTGACAGTGGAGATGTATAGCTGTATGTTTCAAATTCACATGTGGGTTCTTTAAGTTATATTTTAAATAAAAATACAGATAAAAGATACAAAATAGGACCCTGCTCACATTGCTCAGTAAATGGGTTTTATACAGTACAAGTGCCGTAACATCTTGATAAACTGTGAAGGAGGCAGCAGCCTTCTGGATCATCCATACAGCATCTGAAAGCTCCACCACACACACACCTTTCTGACACTGGAAATTTCAGCCAAGTGTGCAGAGATAAGAAAAGTGTGCAGAATTTCACAAGAAGTTATTTCTAAGATATACTTTTTTACCCTGTTCTCATAAAATTACTTCAGCCACTCTGAAACTTAAAGTAATGCCATGTCTAAAATTATGCACAATTTTATTCCCATGTATACTTGAATATAACATTCATCACCTATCTCTATGGCAGCAGTGTGTGGGCATTCAGAGCACATATGAACAAACTACAAACTAGTTCATTTCAAACAGACTGAAGCACTTAGTGTCAAACACATCCCAAACTTAAAATATCTCTTTATCACAAACAGATTTTATGTAATGCTATAAAATACATGTTTTAATATGAGCCCAAAAGAAGTTAGATTTATTCCTTCCTGTGTCAGACTGTCACAATGGCAATGAATTGTAGAAATAAGCTTTTGTTTTCATGCAGCTGTTGGTTTTGCTCTGAAAAATGTGATGAATAGATGCTAAAATGAACTATTTAATCTATTTTCACTTACTGGTGTGTGAGGGCCAGTAGGCTGTCAAGGCTGGTGTATCCTGCTGCCGCCAGAGTGTCTCTATACCTCTCCAAACCGATAGACTGCAGCCACTCACCGACTGACCACTCACGCAGACACACCTCCGGTACAACTGACACGCACACCTCTGAACCAACCCCTGACTCCAGCATGGTGGGTGGGGGTCTGTAAACACAGCCAGGGAGGAGCAAAGCAGGTTGGTGGGAAAACGTTCACAAACAGAAGTGTGAAATCATAAAGGAATGATGAGGGCTGAAATGTGTAGGTGAGCGTGAACACAATATGCGTGTGGCTTTATGTAGTTGTCCTTGTGCTTATGTGTACAGTATGTACCTGTCTCCTCCCGTCCGGCGCAGAGTCCCAGGGTTACGGATGAGTTTATCCAGCATGTTGAGTATCTGGCTAAAGGTGGGCCTCTCCGCTCGCTCCCTCTCCCAACAATCCAACATGAGCTGGTGCAACACTAAAGGACAGTCCATCGGAGCCGGCAGGCGGTAGCCCTCCTCTATCGCCTTGATCACCTACAGGAACGATAGAGATAGAGGTTTTATATTTTTATCAGCGTGCATCTAAAGGTATGAGTTTGCGCAGGTACAGCACAGGATGCAAAGACTGAAGCTGTGTGGGAACCACCTACTAATGTACTATTCACACTAGGTAAGACGCCAAAATGAGTAGGTCGTGCATCGCTCCAGAGTGCGAGGATTTTATGTCCTTGTGCGATGCCCAGATGTATTCTAGATTAACAAGACTTCCTGAGCACTGTGCACTGTGTGAGCTAAGGGAACATACTTAACTGTCCCGTAATGCTTAGCATCTCTTCAGAGGTACAGTAAACCCAGCCAGCTGCTCTCCCCAAATCTCCAAAAACAATGCAGCAGATGTACAAACAGGCATTAGTTAGATAAACTGACCACACATTAGACATTAACATGGTCACAATCATGCCTGAAACTAAATTTCAAACTTGATCAAGCTGCATATTATCAGCGAAGATTACAACTCAGCCTTTACAGCTTTCAAGGCCCCACCAGTCACTGGTGGTTGGTGATAAAAGCACTCAGGGATACTGGCTGTTTATTTCGGTGTGAACAGTCAGCTTAGTGATGTCATTCATTTAGCAGGTAGTCTGCAGTGCATGCTCACGGAGTATGTAGTAGGCAGTGCGTTAGTAAGCTGTATGTTAGTAGGCAGTTCCAACAGCCACATCAGCAGCTCTATGAAGCTGTACATTGGCTTGTGGAGCTAAATGCTAACATCAGCATGTTATGTTGCTCACAAGGACAAGTTCCTCTTAATTCTATCCACACTAACTGACGAGATGTACTGTTTTTGCAGTTAGTATATGAGCAAGTCTTACTAAGTGCTACGTATTGATGCAAGAAATTATGACAATGATCTGCAATCTTAAAAACAACAACTGCTAATTAAACAAGAGGGAAGCGACCCGTTTTCCAAAGATTTATTACTCTCTTGTTGTGTTCCAGGGTCTTTCCAGAATTGTCTCACCACCATCTGCAATTCACTTTAATTTTTTGCAGCTGTGAGCAGCTCCTCTACTCCCTGTGTGCATTGCATTGTGGCCCTGCACTGTAGATCAATGATACTCAGAAATAAAGCCAATTAAAACACAGCACCTATGAAAACACTATATACTCAAACCTTGCCTTAGTGTGTAACTGGATTTCACCTGAGAAGCTGCATGTAAACATGAGGTATGAGATGATTTAGTTGTAGGAAGACACAAGTCAGTTCAAGAGTTTCCCTGAAACAACTGAGATGAAAAAAGAAGAGAAAGAGTAGCTCAGGATATACTAATTTGATCAGGCAAAAGAATATCAATTAGATGGATAAAATGTCTAAAGAACGTCTCATCAGGAATGTTTTCTTAGACCGCACAAGTGTGGAAGATGAAATCAATCATGTTTGAAAATTTCCATATGCCAGACTGGCTCTTTGACCCGCTCAAACTTAACAAGCTTTGATAGCAAAGCCTTTGCAATTTTGCTCAGATCTCAAAACCTCTTCAGAAGTAAATCACCCCTAAATGTATAAGTGTGTGTGCACGGCTGAGGGATAACACTAAGTAGCAATTTCTTGTCAGTTTTATGAAGTCTAAATATTTATCTTCAATAAAAATGTCTTGTGACGGGTTGAAAAAGAAAATCCTGGCTTTTTGCCCTTTCAGATTTAAAAAGCTACATTTATAAATTTGAATGGTGCAGAGGTCAAAGCATCAGGGTCAGACTGTTGTACATCACACAGAGTTTATTTGTACAGTTATACAGGCTCAAAATATTCTTAAGACGTGCTGTCTCTTTCTTTATTCAGCCATTGAAATGGGCTTCATTTAAATCCAATTTGTGGACTGTACAGACGTAAAAGTTTAATTTGACTTCTCAAGAAAGTCAGAGCACACAAATTATGTCTAATGAAAACTGTAATTGATGTTAATGTTGCTGGCTGTCAGTGTGCCCACAATCTGAGCTTTTAACCGTTAGGGGACCTTTTATTCTAACATGATTTTTTTCATATTTCTTATTATCTTCCCTTTCAGTTCTGATAATATTTTACATGTCAACTTCACTATTAATATTTCACAGACATATCTCCACAACAGAGAGCAGGAAGAAGGTTTTTAAACAAAGCCCCACTAAAGTCTTTTAGTACGAATCACATATTTTAAATTCAAATGCTGGTGAAGGTTTTTACAAAGGGTGTAAACATTCATCAGATCTTGGATACTTTGACTAACTCCACGTACAGAATCAGACTTTTATTAGCATTTCAGGTGCAGTCACTTTGGTTTTCACTTCCTTAATTTCATTAATCAGTGATATTGGAGCTGATCCAACAGAATGATATTTAAGTTTTATTCATAAATATATACAGAAATTCATCATTTCACTCTTTTGACTGTGAGTAATCATGTAGATTAGACAACATAAAAATTACTCACATCCTGGTTGTTCATGTCCCAGTATGGTCTTTCTCCGTATGATACCACCTCCCACATGACGATACCATAACTCCACACATCACTGGCTGTGGTGAACTTCCTGTAGGCTATGGCCTCTGGGGCTGTCCATCTGATGGGGATTTTCCCTCCAGGAGAAAGGTAAGTCCCAGTGGCCTCCTACAACAAAAACACGGAACTGGTTCAAACAGGTTAAGTGAATAATAGAAATGAATCTGTGCGCTAAAGATGTGATTAAGATGTGAAAAACTGCACAAACAGCTTAGAAATAATCACTTCAAGAGCCGAAGAGCAGGTCTCATGTACAGTATATGCTTACATCCCTTCTGTTTGTATATATTTATTCTGTGCGTCTCACCCTCGTAGTGTAAGCAGCCTCTGGGTCGTCCTCCAGAACCCGGCTCAGGCCAAAGTCCGACACCTTACACACCAGGTTGCTGTTGACCAGGATGTTCCGCGCTGCCAGGTCTCTGTGAACGTAGCTCATGTCTGACAGGTACTTCATACCTGAGGCGATGCCACGCAGCATGCCGACCAGCTGGATCACCGTGAACTGGCCGTCGTGTTTCTGAAATGGTTCAATTCGCACAGACAGGAGAGCAGGTCAGCCTGGACACAAAATGTAACTGCACATTTTCAGTACAGTTGAAAAAAGCAACTCAAAACTAAATGCATGTAGATGTTTCATAAGAAGACAGAACAGTAAACTGCACATACACGAAGAAAAGCATCCAGGGATCCATTTTCCATGTATTCTGTGATGATCATCAGTGGCTTACCTAAACAGGTAAAGAGTTATAAATATTACAACCTGAGTTACAACCTGCACATTAAGTTCTAATCCAAAACTGCTACAACTCACATCTGGTGACGACACCCTCCAGCCTGATGATGTTTGGATGGTCAAACTGTCCCATGATGGAGGCCTCAGACAGGAAGTCCCTCCTCTGTTTGTCTGAGTATCCCGCCTTCAGACTCTTGATGGCCACGTAGATCTCCCTCTTCCCCTGCACACGCAGCCGACCACTGCACACCTCCCCAAACTCTCCTACACACATAGAGTGAACAGCCAAGTCAGCGCCAAGTAAGCATGTGTGTGTGTGTGTGTGTGTAAGTGTGTGTGTGAAAATGCCATGCTTACCCATGCCAATAACCCTCTCAATGTGAATGCTGCTAACATCGATCTCCTTGGCAAACTCGTGGATGGCTTGATCAGGGTCTTCATAGGTGAACGGGTCCACATATATTTTGACCCCTGCGATGGAGGAGGAGGAGAGGAAGAGAGGAGAAGGAGGGATGCAGAGGAGGGTGACAAATAAGAGTTGTGTAACTGCTGCGTATGTTATGTAAATGTCTTTGGCAGTATGTGTATATGATGTGTGCAGGTGGACTGAAAAGAGGAAGGAGAAAAAGAGCATCCATCTGTCTCTGTCTGTTTTGGAGAGTGTGTGTGTGTGTGTGTGTGTGTGTGTGTGTGTGTGGGGTCAGCCAGTGGCTGCCCTGAGATCAGGAGCGTGATCGCCGGCTCTCT
>OMNW01007846.1:86194-98106 GCA_900303245.1 Selene dorsalis
CAACCTGGGACAGGGGACACAATGCCTCACACACACACACACACACACACACACACACACACACACACACACACACCAGCACACACACACTTTGATTGTGACTGTGGTGGAATGCAAACCATTCCCCCCACCTGGGCTTGGCTTGCTTCAGACAATCACTTGGGCCATTCCACTGTCTTTGCCTGCTTTGTCACCTGCCATACACGAGTATACACACACAATCACACACACACACACACACACACACACACACACTCACACACAGACAGACACACCTCTTTCCTCTCTGCTTGCCCCACCACACTCTTTTCTAGGCGTTACCAGGCACCCCTCCAAACAGTGAGTATATGGGAGGGAGGGCTTTGTTGGGATGAAAATTGGAGATACAGTGCACACACGTACGCTGGTGCGCACACACACAAACATGCACATGCACATGAATGCGCACGCACTAAATCAGCAATCCAACATGTCCAGAGTCCAGAAAACCGATGCAATAATTAGAGGGACTGAATGCGACGATTACACACTCTTTCTATCATCCGCTCACTCTTTCTCTCTGTCATCTCTCTTTCACTGTGGCTGTCTTTCCCTCTGCCTCTCTCTTCTGCCTCTTTTCATCCCTCTCGTCCAAACGCTTTCTGCCACTGACAAGAAACTGCAGGTGCGTTGGAAAGAAGCATAACCATGAAATCTGACTGGACGGAGGGAACACAGGATCACACACATGCAGGCAAACACACACACACACACACACATGCAGAAAAACATTCCAACCCTCCAGGCAGTGAGCAGGATCAGACGACAGAAAAAAGAGGCCAGTGGAGAGAGAGTGAAACAAAAAGTGTAAGGCTCCTCTGTCAGTCCGCCTCTCCAGCCGTTCGCATTATTTCAAATTCTCTCTGTTCTTTCTCTTCTGCTCGCCTCTTGTCTCTCCTCCCTCGTTTCCGATCCTCCCAGACGGATCGCAGCTGTCAAACTTTTGACGTCTTCATCTACCTCGGTCATGACCCTGCACTCTGCAGCTAAACTCTCTCTCTATGTGTACGTGGCTGTCAGTCAGTTTTTGACGTCTTCATCGGGCTCAGTCATGACCTCGGTCTTAACCGGGAGTTAAGAAAAGAGGGGGAGTTCCCTCTCTCTTGTGTTCCTCTACTCGTCCCCTTTGCACCCGATGACAAACCCCCAGCAGGGGAGGGGCGGCTCTCCATTGATGCCTTCTGCTGTCAGTGGCCCTCTTTCAATCCTCCTCTCTCCCCATTCAGCAACTAATCCCTTCTTCCTCTCCAGAGCTTCTCCTCTCATCCTCTCCATCCTCATTACTCTGTGTCAACACTGAAAATGAACTTTTCACATCTCACCACATTAAGTAATTCTACTCTAGCTTCAGTTCAATTCAGCAGGAGTTTTGGGGTTATTAAAACGCTCTTTACCAAGGCAGAAGCATTTCTGCATAAGCAAACTGTGATTATTGAACCTGAGTTCTTTGCTCTCTTTATTTAGCTCTGCTAAATAAATATTGGGAAAATAGATGCAAATAGCAATCAATCTAAAGGAGATAACATTTATAATCAATTTTACATAACACAAGCATGAATAAATAATTTCTATGATTTTAGCTTCTCTGGATTTGTTTGTGTGTGCCTGCCATGATTAGAGCTATTTGGTGGATTAAATAAAGGATACGTAGGAGTTTGACATTTGGTAAATATGTGCATTTACTTCTCTAACCAGAGTTAATAAATGTGCAATATGAAGCTGAAGCCTGGAGATGATTAGCTTCGCTTAGCTTAGCATAAAGACCAGAGAAGATCAAAACAGCTGAACTGGCCCCATCCAGGAGGAACAACATCCACCTATCAGCACCTCAAAAACTCAGTTCTTTTGTTTTATCCGTGTAAAATCCAAATAAGTCTGAGGTAGTAGCATTCTGATCATGTGCACACACACACGTGTACCAGGCCAGGTGTAACAAGCAACATATTTTAGAGACAAAAGGACAATAATAAACAATAACAGCTCAGGAGATGTCACCTTGTGTATATTTTGCAAGTTCATGACATTTTAAAGACGATATTCAATAATCACCGTTAGTGTATATTTCTATTTTTAATCTGCATCAGCTCTTAACTTAACTTTCTGTGATTACTGTGTTAAGTTGTGTGCCTTTGTCACCCTCCCAAAATTCTCATTATTGAGAGAAATGAGGAAAGACAAACAATGCCCCTATGGTCAGTAGAAATTACTTTGTATTGGAAATGATTCTACCTATACACAAACTGTAATTACTCCAGGTCTCAAGGGGGAGTTTAAAACCAGTTAGTTTAAAATGTCTTTGGGAAAGATTAATACTAAGTGAAAATCGGCTTTTCAGTAATCTCCTGAATACCTCGGACTCCTCCTCCATCCCTTCCACTTCCTGTGCTAATGCAGTACTTTGACACCTGACAAACTGACCACATCTCATCTGTAACACGCTGCACTAATCAGGTGATGTTCACACTGCGTGAACTCGCCTTGCAGTAACAGCTGATCGAGATGTAACATTCATTTATTCAGCTTTTTTCATAAACTGGACAGACTTGGATGCATATGAGAATAATTGACCTGTTTGACCTGCTATAAAATATGAGAGCACCTCCATCTCTCACCCTCTTACTGTTTGTTAAACAGACAATCATCAGAGAAATTTCCCTCAGGAAGGTTCCAGCTATTTTCTTCTTCTGCATTTTCTGGCAGTACCTTTCTTGGTGCACAATACTGCACCACCACATTGGCGTAATGCTTCAGCCACAGTTACAAAACACAGAGAACAACCAAGTGCAGCACCTGGTAGAAAATAAGCTAACAGAGTTTGAGCTCTTAATCTAACTCTCAACCACAAAGAATATAGTGAGAAGACATGATTCCCCTTTTGTCCACGCTTGCTGTGCAGAATCAAGGCAGCATGTAATGACCACCGTCCCCGTCCAAGCCATGTTCTCTCAATCTGTTTGTCTGCATAAGTCTGTTGTACTGACAGAGCGGAGACATGTGAGCCCCCAAGATCCAAGAGCCTTCTGACCTCAGTGACAGGAGGAGAGATAGATCATCTAAATCTCTCCACAAATCTATCTGCTTTTTCCCTCCATCCCACTCCGCCCTCCCCCCTCTCTTTCTCTCTGCGAATTTCAAACTTAAAATGGGAGAAGCGTTAAGGCGTCTATCCAATACTGCAGGGTCAGAGTTTTCGCTGAGCAGCGTTCGGTATTCATCCAGACTTTGATGGATTTCCACTGAGGCAGCTGAGCCCAGCCAACAACCTGACAGGCAGTGAGAGCGGGGAGACGGAGAAGAGAGCAGCAGATAGATAGATGGCACCTCACATCTGCTGGAGGTTCAGCGGAGTCAAGGGTCTCTCCTAAATCTAGTTGAGAAGGAACATCTTTCAGGCCTCTGGGACCACCCTGCAAACCTCCTCCTCTTTTCAGAGGGAACAAACAGGGCAAGTGGGGTGAAGATTTTAACGAACGTTTGTCACGTTGAGAATTTTGGCTCCAATTGCAAAAAAAAAGAGTCAAGTTTTTTTTTCTCCATTTATCGCCAACTGGCACCAACTGCATCCCTCTCTTTATGTCCATCTCTCTTTCTCTTTCCCAGCATCTCTTCTTTTCTCTTTGAATTATGGGTCTGTTTGTTATACAATTAGCCTGCTGGGATAGGCTTCATAAATAAAACTGAGGGAGCAGATCAGTGAGTCGCTTTCCCCCTGTCTTTCTGTTGGTCTCTGTCCATCTGCATATGTGTGTGTGCGAGCGGACATGTTGTGCATCTCTTGTGTATTTGCCTGACAAGGGGGAGTGGGGCCGTGTCGTAAAAGTGTCTCCACCAAGTCTGTTGTCCCCCAGACATCCCACTTTCTCACACAGATACACACGCATACACATTAGAATCTTCACTATCACAACAGTCGCTTCCAAACATTACACGTCACCCGTGCCACATGTATGTTGGTGAGAGGTGTGAACAGCTTGCGTATTCGTTACCGTAAAGTTCAGCCCAGATTTGTAAGTGATAGAAAGGCATTTTTGTCCAGATGGCTGTTGTTATGACAGCACACCTCACACTGAGACCTGAAAGCTTCTTCTAACACAAAAAAGATTAAAGCAATTAAAACTCTGTTTACATCTTTAAGATAATGAAGAAACTATAGTGAATATTAAACAACCGTTAGTCATCTGTTGGGATGAGAAGCCTTACATGACTCCCGATGTAGCGCACTAAAACACTGGGACCTGTAACTACATGTATCACTCTGCTTTACAGGTTATTTCCAGAAATAACACTTGAATTAAATGATGCATGTTTGAAGCCTGGAACACTTCAGCACACAGCTGAGGTAACATGTAGACAGGAGCAAGCTAGCGATTAGTGATACGCTGGCTTGCTTTCTGGGAAGAATCAGAAGGTCACACGTACCATTCTCATGACTGTCCATTAAAAATGAGGCCGTGGATGAGAAACAGTTGGTTTAGCGTAACGACTGAGGATAGTGGGAAACAGCTAGCTTGGCTCTGTTAGAAGTTCTCGAAATCTGTACCATGTAAACAGAAACATAAAGCTCACTAATCAACACATTCCATAAAAATGTTCTGTAGAAATGACACGTTCTGGTGTTATGGGGGTGTATGTACAGGAGCTTCTCACTGTGACCTTTGCAAGGCAACCAGTAGAGCCTTCTTAAGATATAATGTGTTAATTGGGGAGCTTTAAAGTTGCTGTTAGGTGGACTTTGTTACCTTTGGACAAGGCCCTTTGTTCCCAGCCTTTGTGCTAAGCTAAGCTAACCCTCTCATGGCTCCAAGTTATATTAAAATGTGTTCAATCTAGTTAGTTCTGCTGTAAATGTTTACATTCTGCAATATATTCGTTTATCAACTGTGTCCAATCAACGTTTGCACTGCACAAAGTCGTGATCCAATTTACTACCATAGTCATTGGTGGAGAAAAAAACATGCACATGGATGCATTGTGCTGCCATGTTGTGGAACATACTGCATGACTGAATCCATGACCAGATGGCAAAAATGGCCGTTGTGCCCCTTTATGACAGAATTTCTAAACATATTGCTTGGAAAATGATGAGAACAATCCACAGGCTAATCAAGCAGGTGTTAATGAGTACACAAGCCAAATCTCTGTCAATGTTTTCCATCATTAGCAAGTAGCTTGTTAAGTCGAGCACTAGTGAGTGTTACTCACAGAGACACGGGATGTGGAAGTGGCGACCCAAGTAGAGCAGAGAGCTCACAGCAAGACAAGGCAGACCATCATAAAAACAAACAACAAATTATGGCTAATTAACTCTGTTGCATCACTTACCTTTACATGCTCCCTCCTTATCTTCATATCCTGGGTTGCAGAGACATCCACCAATAGGAACTAACCATTCTCCATCCGCACCACAGTACATTTTAGGCTCCTCTCTCTCTTCTGATTGGTTGACACAAGAGCCCCTGACTTCAACTAAGGAGGACGTATCGGCCCCGGTGACGGTGTCGGGAAAAGTTGCCAGGTTGCGGATGGTGAGGGGGCAGGTTTTGTAGAAAACCCTGACGGAAACTAGAGCGATGCAGGCGCCTACATCCTGAAAGGCCAAGTAGAAGCCTTTCCGAGTTGTGACCTTAACATCTCGCACCTCAGTGTTCAGCTTCATGATGCGGTCTCCCACGTCCACCTATATGGAAAGACAGGAGATAGATTAATGAAATGTGTGGTAAAGCGTGTCATCTCTTATTAATTCGATTTACTTGTTTAACCTAAAGTGGGAGTTGCTATTGAACCATGGCTCATCTTCACACTTTGAGCATTTGGCCCCCATCCAGGCTTACTTCTATTGATTACAAAAGGTAAAATAAGCTTTAATGCATACAACGCTAAAATCAAGTTATTTTAGTGAGGACTAAGCAAAAGCACCCTGCCAAAATGCGTGGGATGGTGAAATGGACATCTGAGGTAAAAATGCTTGTAAAACAAATAAAGAAATTACAGCTAAGTGCCAGGGGGGTTTATTTTCCAGATAAGAGCAAATTAAAGTGAGTGGAGGAGGGATAAGAACTCGAAGGCTGACTCAGTTGATTAGTGTTACCTGGGTGAAGCTCTCGTCTGCTGCCACAGTGTCCACCTTAATGAAGCTGCTCTCTTTGATGTAGCTCTCCCTGTCTTCGTTTGACTCGTGGTAGTACAGATTGAATGTCTCCTGCAAGACAAAGGAGCAAGAAAAAAAGAGAGAGTAAAATGTCTATTTATCATCATCGGGGCCCGTCTTTTCTCTTAATATGATAATAAGTTAAAGAAGGGGGGTGGGGTTCTTGCATAATCCGTAGCTGTAATATATAATAAAGCCCGGTTAGCAGCAGTCTGTCCATTGAGTAATTAGCATAAAAGTGAACGTGTTAAATAAGTCAAGCCTCTTAAAAGATATCTTTGTTGATTTTTTTCCTGTACCTTGCAGGTGCCAGTGACCCCCGGCAGGCTGTTACAGTCTCTCAGCGTGAACTTGACTTCCACATAGACCCGCTGAGCACCAGACCGAGGGATCCAGTCTGTCCTCAGCCAGTTGTTTTGATTGGGTTCCAGGACGTTACACACCTGGTATGTTCTGATGGGGATGTTCTTCTCATCCATTATACTCACTTCTTCCCACTGCAAGTGAACACACAAAGTTACACCGCTGTATGTGCCTTCCATGAATATTCAATTCTTACTTCGAAGGCTTACAACTTCATTGCAACACATGCTCCATCGAAGTGAATATTAATCAATGAATATTAATTGCAAGAGTTGTGAAACTGTCATGTGGTCGAACTGTCAAGAGCAGATTTGAATCAGCAAAGTAGTGATGCCTTCAAATGATCAGAAAAAGTCAGAAAAATAAACACACTGCACATAGTGTGAGACAGTGTGTGACTACGGAAGCGTCTTTTATTTTTAAAGTTTGCTGGATCTCCAGTTTCAGATGTTGGAGCTTTTGACAAGTGCTTGAATGTACCAACCAGGCATGGTCCTAAGTAGCAGCTGCAGATAATACAGCAAGTGTGGAGAGAGTTAAGACGGTGCTCAACAAAGCTCCCTCTGGGCTTTGCAATGTGCATCTCTCATCCTATCTGGGCTGCAAGATTTTTTAACCTGTGCTTTGCCCCTTTTTTTTGCCTGTGTCCTTGCTTTACCTGGAATTTCCTCTCATAACTGCTATAAATATTCAGTACAAAAGGCAAATGTTGAAAGAGTATTCATAGTAATGCTTGGAAGGGATAAAGCAAAAGGTGCATCATGCATATTTGAAAACACACACAGATACAACTGCCATGTGCTGGTATGAACTGAGACTGATGACATAACCAACCTAAACTTCAACAACCAAAGCTAATCTTGAGCCCTTGAAGGCACAAGCTTTAACAGAAACATATTTGTACAGAAGTGGTGAGCAGAAAAACATGCTCATTCCTCATAAATACAGAAAAGCAAGTATATAGTATATAGTAGTATATAGTTCCCGTATAAATGCGGAGCACATTCTAACTCACGATCCTTTGAAACCTCACAGGCTAACATTAGTTCTCACATCAATATTCTGCACTGGACAGTGGTTCAGATTTGTTGCGACTCCAAGGTTTTTACAGGCGCATTTTTATACAAGTGAAAGAGGCTCATCCCTCACTGCACCATCCATCTCAATAGAGCTGACTATTTGCCTTGTACTGTGACCCTTCAAATGACCGCTGAGCCTCCCAACTCCAAATTGGCTTTTTATTGCCACTGAATAATAATCTGCTCTCTCCCTACCAGCGAGAGCTGTATACACACTAAATGCACCATGTCGAAAGAGGGCAAAGAGGAAGAGAAAGAGAGAGATTGTGTGTGTGTGTATGTGTGTGACTGAGAGTGTGTGTGTGAGCGAGCGAGTGAGTGAGTGAGCTGGGGGCTCTTTGTGTTAGCGTGTGTCTAATTTGGCCTGATCGATATGTCATCAGAGCCAATCTTATTGGCTGATATTGGTTTATCACAGATAGTTTAACATATAGATTGGTGTGCATGTTGGCAGATATGCAAAAAAACATACACGTATTTCACCTTAAATCATTAAATGTTCTTTGTACTAATTGGATTTATTTTCTAATACATTTTTATTTCCCATCTACTGTCTCAATCTTTGACAATAATATTTCAGATTTAAATGTTGGTTGATAAATCATTATCACATTCTGTCATCAACATTGGCATCGACTTGGCATCGAAACCAAGCATCGGGACACTGGCTCTTCAGTATTACTGTGTCTTCCATGTACAATATGTGACTATAGGAGCATCCACGCATGAGCAAGAGCAAGCGCATGAGCACATGGTTACGTCTTTGTGCGCTGTGTGTTGTTTAGTATATGAGTGTGTCTTTGTGGGGAAGAGAGCTGTAGAAAAAGCTGTCATGGAGTATGATGGCTACTTGTCTGGAGTCTTTGTCAGCAGACAGAAATCACAGTTGTCAGAAGAAAAAAAAAAAAGCTTTGCACTTGCCCCAGTCATACAAAAATGGTGTTTTGTGTGTATGTGTGTGTGTAACTAAAGGATGCGGAAGGTGGGGGGTGCCTGTAATGAAAAGCTCAGTGCGTGCGGACCAGGACCCCGTCAATCAAGTGGCTTGTGAGAGAATGAGAGCATGGTGACTTTAAAAAAAAAAAGTCAAGTTCACCAATAACTCTTAAACCAACAAAGAGGTGAGAGAAACACTGAAGAAGAAAAAAAACAAATGGGAGGGAGAGAGAAGGAGGAGAGAGAGGATGCATTGATGGAAGACCACAATGTACCAACAATAAAAAGTACGAATAGATAAGAGGAGATGACATGCAGTAGATATTTCAAGGATTCATTTTTGGCAACTGCATGGTAGTAAAAATCCCTAAAAAATGACACCCACCACCAAGCTGGCTTATGCCTTTCCTTGTGCCAAACGCAACGCCAGCACTCTCATATTAGCACTTAGGCTTGGTGAACAACAGCACATTTCAAAATCTGTGGGATGATTATTTACAGTTTCCAGACCAAGTGTGTGCAAGTGTATGTGCATGTGTGCCTGTTTGTGTGTATGTGAGAGAGAGTGTTTTCCAAGGAGAGACCATATCTGTAAAATAAAAATCATTAAAGAAAAAAAAAAGGAGGCTCCCACTCACCCCTCCCTCTGAAGGACTGGCTGCCCATTTCAGCTCTCCTGGCACTGTCCTGGTATCCAGCAGGGTCACTAAAATGCACATGGACACACACACAGGTGGTATAAAGGAAAACAGCCTTCTATATATGAATAAAAAAAATATTCTTATTTCCTAATGTATCTTTAACAATGAGAAACAAGTATATGAGCACTTGAGGGACTTGAACACACTGTGAGAAGGATTACCACTAATACTTGGAAAAACAAAGGCAGATCTCCCTCAGTTTATGTGCATTAATTCCTTACATATTATCAGATGAATAAATGATCTGTATAATTTCATAATCTAATCGATTTGAAGGTGTCAAATCTGGTTCATGCATAAAGAAACAACCAAGAAGTATGAGTTACAGAGCTACAACCGTTTATGATTAAAGGATATCCTAAGTATTTCACACTTCACTACAGTGGCCACATCATGTGAAAATATCCAAGAAACAAAAGATTTTCATGACAGCAACAGAAAGAGAGAACATGCAGCCGAACTCCTTGGAGGCGCAACTCTGTCAGAAACCACAAGAAACGCAAACAACTGTGAAAATCTCCAAAGAAATCCAACTTTTGAATTGTGGACAGTGTCATGCATTTTCGCCCTGTTCTTTCCCATCCTGCGGAACGCGCACGGAGCGCACGCAGCCGCGTCTCTCCCACCGTCCACCAGCGGAAAGCCCGACCGCGTCGTACATCTCCACCACCGCTTCCCTCCTCACTTACCTTCATTTGGCGGATAAATCCTCGTCCTCGAACTCGAAACTAGTGTAATTATCCAGATGAAGGTGGAAAACGATCTCCATATATTTGCAGCCATGTGTGCCGACGTATGGAAGCGTGCGTGCTCCCCGTTGGCTCTGCGCGCTGGCTGAAGCGGCTCCATCCCGGTGGGAAAAGTGTGTGTGAATGAACCCAAGTGTGAAAGCGAGTTGGATGCAGCAGCGGATACTGGGGCGGTCTCTTCCACTCAGATGCTCCCCTTAATGGTAATTCAAACGGCATGAACCAAACAACCCGCCGTGCTGTGGTCCATGTCAGCGTCAATGTGTCATCTCCAGAGTCACATATTGGATATAATGTAGTTGACTTACTGGTGGGATCTGTGGATTAAACAGGAGGCATTGGAAAGTCCCCCCCCGTGTAGAACTGACTGCAGTCACTTTAAATTGATATTCTTAAAAATGCTGAAGTGACTTTCAACCTTCTCAACAACAACCCCACACAGGACCAGCCAGGATCCCACTCTGAAGCCACTTATCTGAGGTAAAGAATAAAGTAAAGGGTTAAAAACACGCACTAAACAGTCAGAAGTGACATTTAGCAGCAGTGACCTTAAGGACGCCAGCAGGCATGGGGGTCACACGTGTCACATTATCACGTTTTTTTAAATTTTTTATACAAGTCACACAGGCTGTGACAGGAATCTCAAAACCTGAGTGTATGACTATTTCCTAATAAAAGGCTGCACTGTTTGAACGTGCCTTCATTGCAACTGAGGTAGTTGGAAGCTCTTTGTCCTAAGGAGCGTCAACACTGAAGAGTGTGACTACAGCGCCACCTGTTGATGGATGTTGAGGGGAGGAGGAGAAACCCAATGGTTGATCACGGGTATTTCATCACAGGCTGTTGGATATTTAACCCTGATAAGACTAATGTGCTTCAATATTCCACCATCATCTTGTATTGTTATCTATGAACCCCTGATGAAGACAAGAAGGTGCAGGGCTGTGGACTTGTGTAAGGCATGGTGGAGCAAACAAAGAGCCGCCTCATGACCCGTCCTCCTACACTCTCCCCGTCTCAAAGACTCTGGTGAACAATCGCTGTGGATGGAGGCACAGCCTGAAGTAGTGAATACGTTCATATTCGTCAATTGGGTTTTTCCCCGTCTAACAACAAAAGGTGAAACAGGGACGTGCACCACTTTTAGCACTCTCATGATCTCTTCTGAAAACGACCAACAAAAGCTTCATAACAAGTGTTTCAGTCTGGTTTTAAGTAGGCTGTTTTAAGCTGGACACTGTATGTATGTCTGCATTTGCATGTAGTGTCTGTGTGATTCTCCAACTCAGGCTGGTCTCCATCTCGCTTTGTGTCTCCACAGTTGCTATGCCGAAACCATCTCGATCCCCTGTAAGGCATCATAATGGACCCAGGAAGAGCATCTGGCGTCTTTGAGACGCCAAAAACGATCTCCCTGCTTCAACCTGCCACTCTTCCCCCATCCACCATAATACCGTTTTCACGTTTCATTCTCCCCCACCGCCACGACAGACTGCGCAATCACAAAGACCCAATTAGCCAAGAGGGGATCACGATTTCGCTTGCGGATCGACGGGCCAATCGCATCGTGCGGCGTACGGCGAGGGCCTATGGCGCCGCGGCGCAGGTGGGTGGGACATGTCTGTGGGGCGGAGGTGACAGAGTGACATGGATGGAGAACAGCCCCGTTGTTTCTGGTCATTTGTGTCACCCAAGTTTTGATTGATGACCGTCGGGATGTTTTTCCCACTCTCCCTTGAGATTCTCAGCTCTCTGGAGGGGGTTTCCACACCACAACAGGCCCCCACGCCGCAAACCCCTACTTTAAGTTTGGCCCTTCGCCCTCCGCCACACAAACACACATCTACACCCACAGAAACACACATACACACTCTTAGTTTTTTTGTTCTATTTGGGG
>OMNW01007847.1:0-15890 GCA_900303245.1 Selene dorsalis
TTTTTAAAACTACTCTTATTTGGGATATTTGCAATTATAATACATACTGTAAGCTCATTTGAATATCAAATTAATTACTGAACACACTGGAGTAAATACCTCTTTTATAAGTCCTTGTTAAAAGTGAAAAGTTCTTGACTACGGTTGGATGGCGTGTTAATTTACAGTGATATCTAATCCCAAGTTACTTCACATAAAAGGCATTACTATACATATTTTAATGGGGAGGTGGTTGTTTTCATGGCAATTTTCTGCTAGAGTACATTTTTAATTTATTCATATTTAATTTATTGGTCTCTGCATACCCGCTCAGTAAAACTAATCAACACCATGTATGGGCCTCTTAAAGCCACATCTCTCCTTGGCAGGCAGACAGGCAGCCTCTGCATTAGGATAAGCTCTCCTCTCTTGTGCACAGAGCTGGGTGAAATGCCCTGCATTCAGTTAAGCAGGAGGATACCACCTCCAAGGAGACTATTCACTTCTCACAAACAACCTTTTAATCAGATGGGGGAAGAAAAAAAAAGGGGTGGAAAATGAAAAATGTGCCCAGCCTTGAATGATCCAAAACATTTCAATTCCTGCAGATAGTGACCACCATCACTGTCCACTGGGGACAATGCCTTCAACCCCCCTCTTTCGGTTACTTCCTGCCCTCAGACGTCTCTGCCCTTGAATTGGTTTTATGGGGCTTTTGCAGTCATTTAGCAAAGTATGACTGGAGTTCTTATCACCTGACTACACTATATACTCCAAATATCTATCGACCCATTGACACACCTTGAGGAGGGTCTGCACAACCTTACACATGGAAATGATTTCAATTAATTACCATTCCCCTTTGACAAGGCAGAGAAGAGGGGGGAAACAAAGGAGCCCAGACAACAGGAGCATTTCTCTGGTGTAATGTGCACCATGTGTAATGAGCAGCGGAAAGGTCATTTGACACATTTCTGCCAGAATGAATTCATTTATTTCAAGCACTTAATTCTGTAGTCACCTCATCGGTGCACGGCTTGGCAGTGCACTCAGAGGGTGCATTACCACAAGTGGAGGCTTAGTTTCCTCCCAACAGCCAGTGCTGACCACAGGTCTGTGGGAATGCCTGAAGAGCAGAGAGATAGTGAAATGGAGTGTGGGAGATCAAATCACCCCTTCTATCATAGGAAAATCGCCTCCATCACCTTCAGTGTAATTGGAGCATTCATTACAGTTCAGTAAAAATGCAGGTTGCCATTAGATGGGCAATTTAAAAGTAGGCTCCTGGAGAATGAGAGACTTGAGGGGTCACGATACGGGGTCACAGTCAAGTAAATAATGGGAATTGGTCCCATGAGGTTTGGAAAACCACAAAGCCTGTGGTCACGCACCAAAATACAACTCAGCGCAGGAAGAGAGGCAGGAATTCAATCATCACACAGAAAATAAAATGCCCCCCGTGCCCTCTCAACAGCACAATAATTACAGTTAGAAAGGCAGAGTGTAATTTGCTGTCACATATTTACTCTAACCTGATGAGTTTAGAAAGTGTTGTGATGCTTGTGTGACAACTGGAAACGATTTTCTTATGTTAATCACTGCACTTCTATTAAAGATGTGGGGAAATACTGTGGAGCTATGAGGGAATTAGATTGTGTTTTCCACCCACAGAGATGCTGTTCCTATATGTACTGTATAAGATATAAAAGATAGCTCAGTTGATTATCAAATTCAACAATCACACGCCAACTCTTCATGAATGGAGTCTCGTAAAAGTTTAGACTAATGAGAGAAGTTTTAAGTGGGGAGGATGTTGCCGTCAGCTGCCACTAGAGGCCTCAGTCTGGCTGAAAGTTTGAACCACTTTGTTTTTCAAACTACTGTTTTGCTGCTGCTGCTTATGTTTTGTACTTGTTTTCACATTTCTCTGCAGGGAAAGATCTCACTGTAAGCAAAACCAGAAACATTAGGTTGATCAAAGGAAGCATATTTAATGTGTTTAGGTTTGAAAACACAGTTGGTACTTATGTTCTGAAGGTTATTTTATAAAACTTTGTTCTAAACAAAGAAAGCACAACAATAGCTCATCCGCTTATGTGCCGTCTTGCTTTGCTAACTGCAAACATGCCTGAAGTCAACACTGATAACATGATTTTAGATTCTCTTTGAGAGATTTAACCACTCTCACAACAAATCTGGCTATTTATTTCTTTGTGAAGCCCACTAATGACCATGTTTTTGCAGGAGAAAATGCTTCTACATTAAATATGAATAAACACATCATGATGAAACAATTAAGCAATGGTCTACTGTGGAGCTAGTTTAAGTATTTGGATGTCTAAAAATCTGTAATAACACAAACAAAGCTGTAGAGTGGTATTCACAAATGAGCTTTGCTTCTCAGCTGCAATTAGGGAGTCTTGCATTGAGAAAACACACATGCCCTCTCTCGTCAAGACTAAACCTTCATGATTTATGAAATATGATAATAATCAATCAGGAGTATGCTTACCTTTTGGAAGGGGTGCCCAGGGGGTCACGTGGCCTTGGAGTCAGGAGCTCTCACACAGCATATGGGCTGTGCTTTCCTCTCAGCCCTTTTACCACTCAGGAGGCAGATTGGACTTCTCACTCTCAGCTACTTCGCATTATTGTCCATTATCACACCGTGGTCCATGTGTAAGGTGGCAGTGGTGCTCTGATGGAGAGGCGACAGGGGGACCTTCACTGCAATAACATATTATTAGCTTTTTTTCACAGCTCCACTGGGCTGGATTTACACTGGATATCCAGAGACCTCCGAGGGCAGCCCACTGTCACAGCAACGTTCACCACCACAGCAACTGCCAGAGATACACAGGTGTGTGAGGACTGAATAGCCATGCACCCACACAAGGCACACCATGGGTCGCGTGTATGCACACTCACGGACACATATACAGAGTGTGTTAGTCATCAGTGATAGGCCTTTTTCCAATTAGCCTCACTCTGCTGTCATTTTTGTGTGATATTGTGGTCCTACATGGTGAGCATGAAAACATATCTCCTGTGATAGATAGATAGATAGATAGATAGATAGATAGATAGATAGATAGATAGATAGATAGATAGATAGATAGATAGATAGATAGATAGATAGATAGATAGATAGATAGAAAGACAGATAGATAGACAGAAGTGGAAGTGCATTTAAATTCTGTCTGAGGTAGAGTGCAGCACATCTGCTGCTCCTGTTTAATGCGTGATGCTCTTGTCCTTGGTAATGTTAACAGTCCCCCTTGTGACTGATGCCTCTTGTCCCAGCCCTGTTTATAAAACAGTCAGAACTTCGTTAAGGGACAATAACATCAGCCAAGCTCAATTATGGTGACATTTTGCTGACGTGCAGATTGCCTCCCCTCAATCTTTTTTATGTAAAATACTGATGTGCCAGTCACATATGGATGGATGAACTTTGGGAGAATCAATGGTATTGATGAATCATAGATCATACAAGTCAACAAGACTGACAATGGGAGAGTGAATTCATCGCACGTGGAAAGTCAATATTAAATTGTAATCATAATCAGACAAAGTGAGTTATGTATAATCAATAGCACAATTATGATAGTACGTAGGACTTGTCTTTGCAATAGAGACAATAAGTGCATTCAAACACACTGTATTGTGTTTACTACTACAGCACAACCTTGTGTAGATGTATGTGTATTGATACAGATGTCCTTCAGACTCTCCGTTGCATGCAGCATGTTTGCAAGAAAAACAATTACTATTATTGCCATGAATAGTTCATAACAATGGGAATTACCAGCTTTATTCTGAAATATGTCACAAGGAGGAGGCCAATCAAGGAATGAAACACATCTCTACACTTTGCAGGGTTGGATGAACACTTGGAAGTGGAGTTTGATAAGATTTAACACACAAGGCAAAATGCAAAACAACATTTGTCCAACCTTGCAAAATGTAGATGTGTTTTCGTCGATAGAGGAAAAAAAAAACGTGTCCATTTACAACTTTGTGCTTGAAAATTATCTACACTGGCTCTAATACGCCATCATAAAATCCAGTAATCCAACAACATTTGATTGTCCTTTGATGTGCCTTGACATATGCTAAAAATTGACTTGTATTTCAGTGGAGTAAAACACCAGCAGCTTTATCTGATGTTGATGGTCTAACAGCACTGGCAAAAGTCACAAAGAAATAAATGACAACAAAGACTGAAATATAAAACACTGGTTTTTAAGCAATGTTCTTGAAATTATTATCTTAAATGAGCTTGGGGTTTTTTTTCTGTCCTGGCTCCCTCCAAACTGGATGGGTTAGAAATCAGTGCATGTACAGTTACAAACACATTGCCTAAAAATAAAGTAAACGTACAGGAATGGAAGCCTGTGTTGGTACAATGACTACTAGTATGATACTTTTTGACTAGAAGAGAAGTTTTGAAGAGCTGCTTTAAGAGTAGAGGGCATTTTAGGTAGTGAAAATAAATGGCCAAACAAGAGAGGATGGACTGAATGAAGCACATGAACCTATTGTTAATGTTTATCTATCGTAAGAGTTAACATTAGTGGATGATAGTGCTGGGACATTTTGTTGCACAAACATTAACAGATACATCTCTAGTCAGGTACAATAGCTTCACAGTTTGCAGCATGTGCATTAAACTTGGTTACTCAGACAGAGAAATCTGTGCTTCAGATTTGCTCTGTATGCCATAGTAAATGAGTCATGGAGGAATTATTGTTTGGTAGACACAGGCAAGGAGAGCTGACGGAAGCCAGCGATTGGAAAATGCGAGCTGACATGGTGTAGAGCAGCAAATCAAGAGAATATATTTGGGAGGTGGACAGGTATGTACACACATCCCTACATGTCTGACAGCGGGGAACTGTCAGGGCCTTGTAGGGCCTCAGCGAGGGCCAAACACATCAACAAACACACATAAAAAATTTAACATCTTATATCCAATCCTCATTTCCCGGTAAGTTTGGTTCGGAAAGTAAAGGGTTATTGTAATAAATCCCGAAAGTAGTTGTGGTTGTGTCAAGGCAATGAAATGGTTAACTGGCTCACTCATTGGTTAGGACTTCATAAGTTCATACGCCCCCGCAGCAGTACGTGTTTGTTTAGAGATACAGTTGAATGAACCAGTCACATTAACCAGTGACTCCCCTCGGCTTTTCCAACGGCTCAAGGCCTTAAGCTACCACTTGGGGCGAGTTGTCATCAGCTTTTTCAATAGGTGCGCTCACTTCACTTGATCCTCATGGGGTGGAAAGTCAGCAGAAGATTTCGAGGACACTTAAGTTGTATAAGTGGCAAACTAAAGAAAACAAGCGTAACCAAAAGCTACATATCTGGAACTTTGCTAAGTTGTTTTGATGTCAGAAGTGAAGAAGAAGATGTTACACAACTGTTTGCAATGGACTTCACATGACAATATTCACAACGCACAACAGATCAAAAACCCTGAACAGCTTTTGATCTGTGGACACTTGAGGTCCCAAAGAATAAACATAATCAAGGAATAGAACAAGAATCAGATTTTAGGACTGCTTCACAAGTTCGAACCATTTTGCTGATTTACAGTGCTGTCTGAGATACACACACACAGCCTTGAAGAAGTGAAGAGAGTCAAGATGATGGATGCCTAATAACTTTCGTACATATGTATAATCTGCTAAAAAATATGATGGACATGTGGATATTTTTCACACACCCTGTATTTGTGCTGTAATCTGCCATATTATCTTTTCTCACATCACTGTTGCACTGTCTTGTGTAAGGTATATTGACATTTTTGCATTCTTGTCTCTTCTTTCACACTTTATTTATATATCAGTAACTGCTGCTGCAGATATTTTGTCCGGCCAATTAATTTGAGTCCAGTGCTTTTCATTACACATTTTCATAAATATCCAGTGTCCAATCCTTAAATGAAACATGTTTTTACAACTACTTCAACATATGATGACAAACTGACAGTGAATTGTTGAGCAATGTGTTAATGAGTGGTTAATGTGGCGTGTGTATCCACAGCTCTATGTACAATATGAGCATAGGTGTGATGGGATGCAAATGTCTGAAGAGTGGAGGGGGACGAGATTAGTATCTATAGTTGATAGAATTACCATAAATGTAGCAGTGTCCATCAAAAATAATAGTCGACTACTGTCAAAGCTAAATCAAAGCCATCAACACATTGAAAACAGAAGCCTTTGCAAATGAAGAGGGAGACTGACTTTGCATGTTGTGAAAACTGTTGGAGGATTTTTGTATGAAACACTGAATGAAAACTGAACTAAAGTTATTAAGAGAATTTTCACTAGTGCCTTTGAGGGATCACTTCACTATTTAATATTGCATTGTAGTTTAATTTAACAATATATAATGTCAGGTAATGTAATATGATCTGAGAGCAGACCGACAGTCAGGTTTTCTGTCAGATGCTGTACGCAGGATGTAGGAGAAGAACACAAAAAGAGGCAAAGGCTATTCAGTGAGCTAACTACTGTACAACAAGGCTAGAAAGTCAGAAGCTGGACAGGACCCAGCCTATGTAGTCTACATCGAGGCAACGGCTTTGGAGGCACCTCCGGCAGCCGCGTCAACCATTGGTAAATGGGATGATCTAGCCTTCGGCGCATTTCCTGATTACGTCCGAATGCAATCAACATCCTAACGTCAAACATTTGAAAGTGGCAGCTTTTTTACACTTCCAATGGCTACTCAGCTCCTCGCCTCAGGCTATGCGGCCAGCTGAGCCCTGCTCAGCGGATGACCACGCCTCCAAGCCGGCAGCTGTTGTTGGGGCAGTTCCATGGTAGCCCCATGGAAACACCAAGGAGGATAGGTGCAGTGTGTCCTCCTAGAACAGTCAAGAGAAGGCCAGATTTGTCGGCTGCATTTGGAGGAGCCTTCGAATTAGGACAGGCATTGGACAACCTGCAGAGCCTGGTTTGTGGCCACCCTGAACCTCCCTCAGGTTTTAAAGAAGCAGGGGGTGGTTGACTGACTTAAGGGCTGCCAGATATAATTCATATACCACATGATTGTGTTTATATATAGTAGCATGAGCAGACACTTCCTCTCCATCCTCACAGCTACTGTAACTGTTTCATGCAGTGCACATCGTCGGGTAGGAGAGCAGACTGTTTTAGACTGGAGGTTCAGCAACCTCTTTCTTGTTGTTGTACAAAGGGGAGTGTGAACTGTTCAGGAGGCCATTCAACTGATCCAATTAAGTGCCTTCACACTCCATTCATTCATTCTTATGCCGGGGCCCAAAGAATTATGTTTTTGGGTTTTTGGTCCATTTAAACCATTCTTGAACATGAGGAAATCTGTTCAAATCTGGCACAAACATTGACTTGGACTCAAGGGTGAACTGACTAGAGGGTCAAAGGTCATGGTGATCTCACAAAGCACAGTTTTGGCCTCTTGAACGTTATATCTCAGTAACACCTTGGAGAAACTTCTTCACAAACATTCAAAGATGAACTGAAAAGATTCTGGTGGTCAAAGGTCAAAGTCACTGTGATCTTACAAAACATCTTTTGGCTACAACTTACAAAATAATTTGCTAAAACTGGCAAAATTCAATGCAAATGTCTAAAGGAAAAATGTTGAAGTTATACCTTATATACAAGGTCAAAAGTCAACTTCACTGTGAAGTCATGCAAAAACACCTCTGGCCATAATTTGATGCTGTAACTCAGGAGGGAGAGATAGTGACCATATTTCCTGCAGCTTGGCTGGTTGGTGGAGTCAAACAACAATGAAGAGGTTCATGGTCCTGGTTGCATAGTTACTGTGCTGCAAACAACCCCCTTTCCATTTCCTCTGTGTGTCACTTCTATCATTATATACAGTTAAGTATATAGCACGGACTTAATAGCTGGCATTTTCATCCTACTTCAGCTGCATATTTCATTAATTAAGTTCAAGGTCTGAATTCAGATGTTCACAGTGAATCATATTCCTCATAATTATCATAACTACTTTTTATACTTTACTGTCAGCTAACCCTTTCATGTCCAAAACAATGTGTTTTGTCGCTGCAGCTGCACAGAGCTCTGCTCTGCAACACAAACTCAACCACTCCTGACAAAGCTTCAGGCTTAAGACAGGCTTGATTATTTTCAAATGTAATTTATTTTGAGTTTTCTCTCTTATTCTCTCTGACTGTGCCAGTCGTCCGCGTCCATCTTTGTCATATGACAGAATTTGATATGCAAATGCCCAGTGGAAAGAGGGAAAGAGACAGTGTGTAGCCAATGTGATAGTAAGGAACAGTTAACAGTCACTCATGAAATAAAACAAACAAAAAAAATACTCTATAGTCTCAGGTCTTGGTTTGACTTCAGCTCTCAAATTTGGCAGTGCCCAAAAAATTTAGTCAGTTTGGGGCTTAAAGATGCAGGTTTTAGACAGGTTTGGATGAAAATGATCACACTTTGAAGTTATTCATGACTACTTTTATCATTCAAGTCTAACATGGCCATATTAAATTGCTTTTACTTTTTGAGATGCACAAATGAGGTTTAGTGAAGCAGATCCATAAGAACACACAGATGTAGACTGCACACACGCACACACACACCCACACACACACATTTGTGCAACTCAAAGAGATATTAATATATTTTCAAGAGTGAATATAATCATCAAAACAAGCTCTCTCTTCTTCTCCTGCCTGTGACTGCAGCAATAAAAAGCATTACATATGACTCACATGATGTGAGGCTCCTTTTTCTAATAAATTCCCCAAAGAGGGAGACAGACTCTGTCATCTTCATTAGAAGATGACAGCTTTTCTCCATCAAAAAGATCATCCTAAGGATGTGTAAGTGCTTTGAATCAGACACTGTAATTGCTGACCAATGAAAATATCCAAGGCTGTGTACACACAATCTTCACCGAGGCCTCATTTTCCATTGTGTAGATTGGATTTAGCTACAAGGTCCAATAACTTCAGAACCCTGACAGGTGCATACTGTGATACTCATCTTCTCCTCTTTTATCAACTTTTTTCTCCATTATTTTCACTTAGCCGCTGACAGCTTAGAGGCCACAGATTTTTCCTCTTCCCTCGACTCGACTGTTCAGTGTGCAGCAGAGTATTAGAGAGACAACCCATGAGCTCAACAACATAAAATTAATGTAATATCCCTTGGATAAAAGGTGTGTGAGGTTGACGACCTACACCTTAGCTCCTCTCCATTAGATATCCCTTTGCCCTTCACTCTGTTGTCTTTCATTCACTGGCTTTTGTTGATTAACCATAATGAGGTGACTTACTATAGACCCTGGGCCGGCCTCCCTCTTTTAGTGAGGTGGTACAGATAAAAAAGTCCATCCAGGCAGCCGTCATAGGGGGTCAGTGCAAATCAGATGCAGGGGCTTTCTTGTGTCTGGCAGCCGACACTTTCAAATGTTAATGGATGGGGGCGAACAAAGTTGAAGTGGGTCTGAAAATGCTAATTGTCCCTAATTCATGTAAATAGGTTTCTTAATGGAGGAATTAAGCATTTTAAATATGCAATTGGAGGCAATCAGTCCTTTCATTTGGAGGGGTGGCACAGGTGTAGTGGATTGAAATTCATCTTTCACACAGGGTGGCTCATTTGTCATTTGGCTGTGTTCAGGCATGGATGACGGGGACTAGAAGACAGGTCCTTCTGCACCGTTATGTACAGATATCAGGGAGTGAAACACACTGCAAAACCTATAATTGTGTTCTTGTTGTCGACCATATCAAGATAGAACGAAAAGCAATTAATGCAGACTCCAATCAATACTGGTAACTACAGTCTGTGCAAAAATATAGTTTATCCTCACCACTTAAAGAAGCAATATACTGAGACATTTATATATATTTTTTTATAGAGACTTATTTATATTTTTTATCTATACTATATATCAAACATATTTATACTCTTATATATGACATAAGCAATATATGAAGTGTCACGTTTGGATAAAAAAGAGTGTGGTACACAACAAAGAACACAGGCCTACCTACTACACATCAGAGGCAGAGGAGCAGCAGAGTAGACAGCTCTGACTTATTATTCTGATCATCTCAAACAGACAATAAACCAGGAGGTCATGTTTCAGGATGTAATAACATGGTGTAGCAGCAGGACCAGAGACAGGGAAACTCTCACACATCGCATATGGGTTATGAATCAAATGGGCAATGCTTTGTCTCGGAAAATGACTTATTAGTCAATATAAAGGGGGATACTGTGTCTTTGAGGTGTAAATAGCCGTGGCTGTGGAGAGAAGTGGAGGCAGCCCTGGTTAATGAACGAGACAAGAAAAACCTTGTTTAAAAGGACAAAGCAGATCACAAGATTTCAAACCCATTAGCTGCTACTCACAGGGAATGATAACAATGATAAAGGATGGTAGGGCCTTTTGATTTCGAAGTAGCAAACTGTGTTGTCTTGGGAAAAAATCTTTTCCTGGAGGAGAATCAAAGAGCAGTTCATTTTCACACTGACCTTCAGGGCTCAAGGCGGCCAGACAAGGGCACAAACAGATTGAGAATTAATTGGTGCAATTAACATTTTGTGATTATAAGGACTTCAGATCAATACCCTATGCAAATAGCGGTATTGATGTGCAGCAGAAACCTTGTTAATTGTGTTTGGCGAACAAACAGGCCCTTGTGTTACTATTCCATAATGGAACAGGAGGCGCAGACAGGTTCAAACTGCTGACCACTTTAGATGCACGAGGACGCCTGGCAGTTTCACTCTCCTCCATCCTACCAGTCCAGCCCTTCACCCTCCACTCTGCTCAAGACTCTTCAGGAAAGTTGCAGAGTTTGATGGTCTCAGTTGCTTTTAAGTTAGCCTTTTAGTGGCTCTTTGAAGAGGCTCTTAAAGGCTGGATGAAGATTCTCCAGTGTTTCTGTGATCACCATGCTCATGTCAAGCTGCAGCCGATTACACAAATGGCCTTCTGCCTCCTATTTTTTTTTATACAGTATTTAACAGTGGGAATGAGCATGTGAGGAATAATAGAAACACTCTGTGCTGACAGCCATTGAAATGAATTAGTTTCAGCTTTATTGCTATGGACTGGATTTTCCACTCTCGTTATTAAACTGCGTTAAAAATGCACTTTCATTTCAGATAAGTACCAGTAATCCTGTTTGCGGACCACAGCAGATGAAGTTAAATATAATTTAAGCAGAAACGGAAACGGGTGGAACAATGTAATCACTGAAAGTGAGATTGAAGTGATGCTATTCTTATCATTATTATTATTTTCATTACTGTTGGTTTGGAAAGACACTAGTGATGGTAGCAGCAACAGCAAGCAGAAGGTGAGAAAAGATGGGGGGAAAAAACACCAATCCAATAACTATCAGAGCCAGTAAATCCCTGCTCACTGCCTGTCTCACTTTTTCTTTCTGTGACAATTGGCTTGCAGATTGTTGCAGGGCTTACATCCTGTGGCCTTGAGGAAACACACAGAGCTGGCAATGTTCAAAAAGCATGAAGCTACTGTTAATTAGCTGAGTTTACAGGCCGAAGGAACAGTTAGCAGGGTCTTTTATGTGCTGTACTGCCTGCTGTGGCTGTGGTGTTGGTGTAATGATTCTGTGCTTGATGTAGGCATACCTGTTTTTAACATTTGCAACAGGATGTAGCATAAAAGGTAAAGACCCTGGCAAGAACAGAGCAGAGCTATGACAGAAAATACCTTTTTTTTTTTTTTCGCTGCCATGCATTTACGTGATATATGGATTTTACCAAATTCAAATGATAGATATTGTAATAACCGCACAACCATTTCACTATAATTTAAAAATGAGGTTCTCGAGAGTAAGATTACAGGTTATATAATAAAAAGTATAACAATTGCCATCGTATTAGCCATTTGTTAGTGTGCTAATTACAGTTAATTCTTTTCAATTTTGGGCTGTGCTCCTTTAGGCATTAGCCTTAATCTCCCTGGTGATGAAGTTGGTGTATTAAATAGAAAGCACTAGAGGGAGGGAACAGTGGACATGGAATTAAACCATCATACTTAAAACCATGTTTAACAAACACTACCACTTATTGGGGTATTTAATAATGGCTTGAAACTAATCACCCCCTTGTAAGATGTATTTGTGAGGTAAGACCTTGTTGTATTTAAAATAAATATAGTGTGTAAGTGATGGTCTATAGCATGCAGAGATATTTTGTACTAAAACAAAGATTGGTTAAGTCAGTGTGTCGTGTGTGTGTGTAAAAGTATTCTGAAAGATTCTCAAGTATCCAAAAGACAAGCAATTTATTTTCTATGGGAAATCGAAGTGTAATTAATATGGATACCCGAGTCACTGCTATGGCCTTGTGGTTTTATAAAATCCATTCAGTCGCTGCCTGATGAACTTCTTTATACGCTGGATCAATTAATGTCAATGGTCAAGAATGTAAAAATCAAGATTCAATAGAGCTGCAAATACATGAGGACCAGGATCAATCCACAAGTAAACATCGGTGAACGAGGACTGAGGAACAGGAGGTGGAAGCTGGAGCCGTTTCAACAGTAAAATAAACATTGCCGAGAGGATGAAGGTGATTGTGGTGATGATGACATTGATTCTATCTATTATTGCACCTGTTAAGAAATCGATTGTATCGCGGGTTGCAGAAGTGAAGAGGCAGTTTATTCTACCTAAACAATCAACATATAAAAGATACATAATGATAACATGTGAACCGTTTCCCAAACACTGTAATAGAGACAAAAATAATGCAGATAGTAAATCATATAACCAGCAGTCTAAAATGCCTATCTACAGTCAGGCCGTGGAGAGCAAGTGAAAAATACACAATAGTATTGCATTTTTAGACGTGGTTCAAAAAGACCTTGTCAAGATTGATGTCCCTCCTGTAGCTATGGTTAATAGTAAGGGAACACTCCTGAAATTAGAATCCACTTCTTTCTAAATGCACCACCTGTGAATCGAGGGCATCTAAGAAAAAAAAAATGGAAGGGTGCATGTCATTTCTATAGGTTTCCAAGACACAGGGAAAGGAGAACAGCCAATCTGTGAGGTGTAATGGATATGTCAAGAATTGCTAAATCATAGGTGTCTGAGGCAGAAAGACAACTAACCCAAACATAATGTCATTCTGGAGGCAGAAAGGGAGGTAAATGCGAGAAAGAAGAGAGGAGGAAACAACAGCCGTGGATGAAGTATTGCATTTAAATTTGGGCAACCAAAAATGTGGAAAAAAAAAATTAACTGTTTATTTTCTCGTGTACTGTTCTTTATTATTACCTATTTGGCATCTCTGTCTGGGTGCATTATGGAAATGAAGTAATGCTACTTTGCTTAACAATAACACACTGACTTTGAATCCTCTTACTTAAGGTTTGATTGCTTCTTGACGGTGGTTTTAAATGAATTGTGTGGAGGAGTGATAAAGAGCTTATTGCCAGGAATAAAAGCCCAGAGCAATGAAGAAAAGCTACACATGGAGTGGCTAGGCGATACAGGCTATTACGGTGAGGGAATGGTGTCCTTGACTGCCAGGACGGCTTAGAATTTTATTTCATCTTGTTTTGCTGGCTGCTGACAATGATGCGTGACTCTGGCACTGGAGGAAGAGGGCAAAGCATGAGAGCCATTTTAGATCTCATTTACATATACTGTGTCTATAACAGCATAAGAGTAGCCATGTATGTATGGATGCGTGTGCATGTGCATATGAACATGCTAGGCGCACTGTGCTAAGTGTATATACATCAAAGTGCATTTAAGCGTTTTGAAAGTTTGCCTTTTTTTTAATGCTTTACACAGCAAGATTTGGGGAAAAAGTTACTACGCTTACTATTCTCCTGTGTTACGTGTGTTTGTGAATACACACTGGCTCTGACCTCTATCACTCACATGCGCTGTAGCCCCCAAACCTCATGTAAATTCGGACAATGGAAGACCCTGGGACTTTGGGAATAGTTGTTTATCAGCGCAGTAAAAAGAACGGTTGAGCTGTAATGGCTCTCCAGTGGATTCAGTATGCAAACTTGTCTGTGCAGCAGCAGTTTGAGGCCTCCCCTCTGAGCTGCACATCCCTGTGTTATTTTGGTTGGCTGCTTGTTTGGGGCGGGACCAGTTCATTTGGAGGTTATCACTGCTTTTGTCAAGGTGAGTCAGTGCTTTTGTTTCTCGATCAAATGAGGCAGCAAGATTTCAGAAGAAAAGTTCTTCCGTCCTCAGAGTCCATTCAGCCTTCGAACTTATAACTTTTTGTAAAATGCTCAGTTTTAATAAATCTTTTCTAATAAAAATAAATGTTGCATTAATTAGCTGCTCTTTTTTTTTTAACCAGCATATAGTATAACTCCCGCATCTCTTAGTTACTGCTGTAATGTTGTCAAGCTTTCCGGATAACACGCACTTCACAGTGTTAATGGTAGGAGATTTACCACAGAAAATCAGTAGAAATTTTTGAAACAAAAGGTCCTCGATTTCAGACTGGTGCAGACAAAAGCGGGTTTCAGACTTCGAGGTGGCAACCTTTGATTTTGCCGACAAAAATGCTACTTTTAACGAGCACATTTATCTCTAACTTGCTAATTAAGCTAACATTAGCTCAGAGAACAGCATGAAAATGCTGGTTCCAGATAAAAAACAAACTTTGAAGCTCCACTAAATAGGTATATATATATACATATAAAACTCATTAGATAAATAGCAAATCTAACAAACTAACACTTATTTGTGTTTCAAACAGCATATTTTCACTTTTAATGCTTATGCTATCTCAGGTAGCCTGCCACTGACTGAGGAAAATACTACACTGTGAATGTATTAATCATTAACAGGGCTTTTTAAAAATGCAACCCATTAACTTACAACCTGCTGTAGATATTTAATGATTCAGTTCATGGACTGGGAAATAGGCCACTGCTCAGTTCAGTTACTACTGAGTGCAGTAAGCTAGTTAGCCCGATATGCAATGTACAGCCGAGCAAGCAAACACACTGTTTATAATCCATTCCTTACACTTTTCTTGTTGTGATATTTCCATATGAGTACATTTACATAAGATTCATGCTGTGCACAGTTACTAAGCCATGACTGGACAATCGCTGTTTGGGAGAGGGGATAAAATAAAACATCTTCTCTACAGTGCTGGTGTACCAGACCACTGCGATCATGGTCACAACTGTAAACGCTGTTAAATGTACACAGTGGTCATGGTTAAGTTTGGGCACAAAAAGTACTTAGGAAAAGATCATTATTTGTGTTAAAAAGAAAAAAAAAACTTCCTTAAGGTTAAGAACCTGTTGTTATGACTATCATTATAAATGTGTAGTTGAGATTGTGGCACGGTCAGGGTTAAAAGAAACAGTTGATTATGGTTGGTTGGTTTCAAACAGGAAATAAATATAGATCTCCCATATGATAGCTTCTTTGAACTTTCACCATTGCTTCTGTATAATATTCCAGCCTTAATCTTACACAGGTTTGAAGGCTATATACCAAGAATCCCTCAATTAAGCTGTTAATTAACTGGTCAAACTGAGGCTGAAAAAAGGAAAATACTCTGCAGGCATTCAGGCTCAGAGTGATGAAGAAAATCCTACAGATAAACATAGTTTATTTCTAAGCAACAAACTCCAAGCGGTGACTTCTTGACTTTGTGAGTCAGGCATGCCAAAAGCTGTTACTCTTTAAATAAAGTATATGTCCAGTAATTATCCCATATGATGCTGCGTGTTTTCAGGCATACAGAAAATAATGATCATGTGCCACAAAGTGCTTGAAAAATTACAGGGGTGAAACTGCTCCCTCTGATAGGTTTAGGCATTTCAGACACCCTTTTCCAAAGAGATTTGGTCAGAGCTTTTCCTCCACTTAAACACAGAAACACTGAGGATCAATT
>OMNW01007847.1:15912-28021 GCA_900303245.1 Selene dorsalis
ATGTCTCTCTCCCTCCCTCCCTCCCTTCCTCCAGTGTCCCGCTCAAGTCCTCTTAGCTCCATTCCTGGCCACAGACTAAGCCCATCCAAACCCCAAATGCAATAACACCCCGAGCTCAGTCCAGCCCCTCAGAATCATCTCCAACAACACCAGCCTCGACCGTAGCTCTGTCCCCGATCTGCAGCCCTCCCTGCATCATCTCCTCCCAGAACTTTATTTAATGAGTGAAGTTTTGTGGTGGGTGTTCAGGGGTCTCATGCCAGGCCTGGAGCAACAGAGGAGGAGCTTTCATAAACCATGGGCGAACAAATGGGATTTAACACACAAGAGGCTCTGATGGCCTATTAATTCTGCTCTGGCTGGCATCCAAAATGAGCCCAGCCTCTCTCCTAATTCATGGCTAATTTCTATCAGAGGTATCAGGAGACTTTTTTTTCCTCTGTGCAGGATGCATCCACATAACTTTAATGGATTCATTCAAGGGCTACGGCACGCAGACATTGATTAGATTGCCTCTGAGGCCCCGCTGCTGGTCGCTTGACATAGGCAGCAAATGAAATGTGACCTCTGGTAAAAGGCCTGAACCAGCCATCCCCAGTCTAATCCATTAGCTCAGAACCTTCCCCAATCCCATTTAATTAATGAAGTGATTTAAAAAAGGGTGAACATTTACCAATCCCTGGAACTGGAAAATAGTGGGCATATAAAATAAGTGAAACAACAAGAGCAACAAGACCAGCAACGGCCTCAGTCAATTAAAAAAAAAAACCTGCACAAAGTAAAAGCATGAGAGTTGGGTTGCAGAGTAATTGTTTGCAATGAGATGGAATATTATTCCAGCCTTGAGACAAGATGATCCAACCACAAAACACATACAGATGTGAGGTAATGAGTTGGGTTAAGGAAAATTGCCTTTCTTTGGCTGGATTGCTTAAATATTTGTCAGCAAGAGAAAAAGTCAATTTATTCAAATTCATCAAAGCCAAACAGTGACAGCGGGGGAGGGGGGAGTTAATCAGTGAAATGTAAAACATAAGAGAGGAAAATATTTTCCACTTTTTTTCTTCTTTTTTTTTCTCATAAGAAAGCGTTTACCAGTATGTTCATCTTGGCTGTGCAGCTGTGATCCGCACTCATCATCAGCACCACCTCAAATCTGCTTTCTGGAATTCACATTTTGTATAGTCACTCTCCTTTTTTTTTTAACAAGGATCCCTTTCTACACTCAAACCTTTAATTCAAATAACGGGAAAAGCAGCAGAAGCACAACATTTCTCAATGTCAAAACAAAGACAAGCACTGGATCTCTGTTGCTGCATATGTTACATTACTTATTTCTCTAATTGAATTCATTTATTTATCTCCAATTAATAATTTATGATGCAACACACAGTGGTATGCAAATGAACAATTTAAATTTAATGAGTTTTTAATGACCAAACAAATAATTAGTCCAGCCCGGTGTGGTGTGCATGTAATTTGAGAAGGAATGAATTTGAGAGCTTTGTTCAATGTTTGAGTACAGACCAGGCTAATTTACTTATAGAGCAGCTTATGCAGCAAAAGAACTGTGTGGTACATACAAAAGCATTGCCAAGTCATTACCTCCTCAAGATCATTAGGAAGTCTCCACAAGGCCAATTGTGGACATGTAATGCTAAAGAAATAATGTGGGTCATTATATTCCACACAATCATAGCAAATAGCAAAATAGAGGCACATGCTCAGAATATAAGTCACGCGCTGACAAAGGAAAAATCCACTGTGGATATCCTAAATATTCTGACTATTCCCATTGGTGTGTATGAAAAAGGCAGAGGGCTACATGCCACTGGAGCCAAATGGCATTTGATAATGGCTTTTTTCTGCAAACCCAAAAGACATTGTTAAGATTTACATTTTCAAATATATGCTGACCTTTTTCCCTCCTCTCCCTTGTTCGCTTGTCATCAGCACTGTAATTGAATCAATATATTTCCTGATCAGCCCAGAGATTGAATAAGGTCACAGGAAACCATGTGTGGACATTAAAAATCATTATTCTACTCAAATTGAGCAGAGATGGCATACACCATTCAGGGTTCAAAATGAAATTATATTAGAGTCTATTACACTTTTACAATTATAGAGACGTTCCAATATTACAACGGAAATGAAGTCATAATAAAAAGCCCAGGGGTGTATTACAAAGAAATGACCCAACTATTTTTTCTCACTTTCACACTGTTATGGAATTGATGAAGAGAACTTGGTGACATTACATTCACTGATAAGTGACCTTATTCATGAAAAATAGAGGAGTCTGTTTCAATTGCTCCATTTTCTTACTTCAGGTTTGCTGTGGAGCTTTTTTGCACTTTAAGTCCTGAAGTCAGTAACACAGAGGGTGTGCACAGAGTTACATTTCCTCACAGACACTTCCCAGGACGAGTGGTACTAATGTACTTGCTAGAGCAGTTACTGCTTTAATTGCCTTTAAGCATACATTTATTTTAATTATTCATTTATTTTCTGGGATATGGGATTTTGCTTTATGCACACGTCTGACTAGCAAAAAAATGGCTAATTAAATAACCCAGCAGAGTCGTGCAATTGGAGGACAAAGTTTCAATCCTTTTAATCCAATACTCCAGAAAAAAGTGGAAAATTAAATTAAACCCCACAATTAACTGAGAGTTCTTCAGTCTAAACTCTTGCAAATTATGTCTAACTATCAAATTAGATAAAACTCCCTTTTTAATTGGCTTACTCACTGAAATGAATAACATTTATCAGCAATCAACTTATCAACCCCAAATGAAATAAGAATGAGCAGGACAAGGGGGAAAAAAGGCCTCCCTTCCGGCTTTACAGTGACTCTTATGGTCCACTTTCCTATAGTTTACACATTTATAGATACAGTTTACACGTTTCAAGATTAGACTCAGCGCTTCTCAAATTAGACACTCATTTGGCTCCACACATTAAGTGGTGACCTGTGATTTGTCACTAGTGTCACGTCAATCTGCAGAGAGGGAGAGGTTCATTTCTTCAGTTGTTATACTTCTGTTTCACTTAAGGTGCAGCCCCTCTGGTCAATTAGGCGTGATGGTCACAATGTCTGCAGAGCTCTAACGGTGTGCACTCCTCAAAGCCTGCCAAATGACGGTGAGCGGGGGAAACCCGGTCGCCTGGAAACGACGCCGGCTCCCACAGCCATCATCATCATCGCTGGATGTAAATAGCCTTTCATCTCAGGTGGAACAGAGCCATTGAGTGAGCACATCTACATTGCCCTGTTTAAACTCTGCATACAGAGGGATGAGCGGTAATGAAAGGACCATTTACACCGTCTATTCCACCTCTCCAGATTTTTTGAATATAAAACCTCAGAGTGGAACGTTTATGAAATACATAATGACAATCTAAATCAGTGGGCGGCTTCAATCTACAAGGATTAGTGGGCTTGATGTAGTTCAAAACGTGAAGGCATACTTGTCGCCTTATTACTGTAAGAGCTTCAGAAGTCCTCCCTGAAGGAGTGAGGGAGGGAGGGGGAACACTCAACTATGCCACAGATCTCTGGCAGCAAATTAGGGGCTGTGTTATCTGTTGGGTATGGAAAAAAGAGCCTGCAAGATACTTGGCCTGTCACATTTTTCAGGTAGAGGAAAATAACTCTGTGGTGGATTTTTTTTTTTTACTTTAATGATATGCCCAGAATATTACAGCCGAGCAACTCTGCAGACAAGGAGTGATATGACTGTGTGAGCTGTACGCTGGTATGTTCGAAACAGAGGCTTGTGTTCATTAGAGGTCTGCGGTTTTGTTTTTTTTTGTTTCTTTGTAAATGTCTCTATCATTCAACACTCAGCGGTGACAAAACTAAAGGCAACGCAACATCAAAGTAATAACCCAGGTGACGCAGGGTGCTGAAGCCCTTTGTAAAGATAAGTCAAAAATCACAGATAATAAAGCAATTATAGATATTAAATAGGACTTCAAATCAATCAATCAATACAAATGTTTACATTGTTGGAGATGGAGAATTTGACTGATGCCGCTTGGTGTTGGAAACATTTAGATGCAAAAACATGGTCCATTAAGACGGTTAATGGACAAGTCTGAGCAAATAAACATTATCAAGTATTTGTGGCAAAAACTACAAGTTCTCATAGTTCTTTATTTTTTTGCTTGTTGTTTCAATATCTGTGTGTTTCTTGGGTCAACTGCACTGACCCTTCTCAGCCACCATACTGTACCTCTACCAGTATGTCATCCGCTACAAGTGCAGTATTATTTGGATGTGTTATGAGGCCGTAGGCACAATATAACCATGCAATAATCACAGTAGCCACGCAATAATAAATCGAAAATCATAATAAAAACAGCATGCTTTAAAAGATGGCTGATCATGAGTGGCTGAGTTCTTCAGTCCCAATGAATATGTCTATGTACCGATAAATTAACAGACTGTTTGGGTTTACATTGATACTCGACAGTCATGTCGGCGTATGAAGATTAGGATGAAATAAATAATGAAAAAAAAAAGGGTGGAACATGTCATTGAAGGCTATGGGGGATTTGTGTCATTGACTCGTGACTGGAAGAATTAATGATTACACTCCTGGAGCTAAATGTACAAATGAACAGAGAGTTATGCATCCACATAAACTCACATGCAATCTTAAGTCCGCATAAGGTGCTTTAGCTGCCGTGCTCTGCAGTCTGATTGTCTCCTTCCTCAGCCAAACTGGCTGGCTCACACTGTCACCCTGGTTTTTTTGGAGACCCGATGGTGATGAATGTCTTTTCCCTTTTTGTGAAGTCCCCTGTACTGCTACAGCATGCCAGGCAGAATGAAAAACAGATTAAAGAGGCAGGAAACCGACACAGAGAGGATGTTTGGCTGTTGGCTATTGAGTTATCAGCCCTTTTCACACCTAATGAAACAACTTTCAGCACTGCAGCTTATTAAATATCCCCCAGTCACTGGGCAGAGCTGCAGAGTTGCCTGGCCCTGAGAGTGCTACATTAGATTTTAATTAAAAACAAACAAATTACCCAGAGCTGCATGCATCCAGGAAATTTAACTCCATCCAAATAGGACCCAACTTTTCACTGTGCAGTGATGCCTGTGAGGAGGTTTTACAGGTACACTCTTAAAAAAAACACCTGACTATCTATTAATGCTGAGAGGGGAGTTAATACATCAAAAGGCTTTATAGATCAAAAAAACATGCAAATGGCATTAAGATGAGATGGCGAGGAGACAAACATCAACACATTTACCCCGTGAACCCAGCAAACAGGAAATGATCACTGGCTCACTTGTTATTAAATAATCAATCTAATCTCTGTCACCTTCACCGTGGACACTTCAGTGCATCCACAGTGATTCTGAAAATCACACTGAAAAGAGGTTAATAATGATTTTAGTGGCCTTTGTTCTTGCAGAATATGAATAGAGTTTAATTTAAAAGCTAAATATGCCCTTTCAGGTGTAAATCCTCTGACGAGATAGCAATCTTTTTCTCTGGAGGTCCATCTTTAAAATAGAAATATAATCAGCTCATTATGCCTGTCTGTGTTTATAATGATATTTTTTGAAAAAAAAATCTATTCATGGCCTCATCACTTGGTTCAACAGATTCTCCATGTGTGAGTCAAGTTGTATCATTACTTTAATTTTTTTCCCCCTCTGCCTCCAGCCTCACCACACTGAGGCTCACACATTAGGCTTTAAAGGACGTCATCTCTCCTCATAGCAGGACAGTGTTTGTTTTAGCAGTGGACAGTGAACACATCTTCCACGTGAGAAAGACTCAGCTCATTATTGTAATACAGTGTGTGAACAAATGCATTAACATTTTTTTTCTTTGCCACTGCTTTGCAACAGGAGACAAATGAAGACAGAGTGGAGGCGAGGAATCGGCTGCAAGGCTGAAGGGCATCTGTCCCAGGCAGCTAAACCAACGTGGACTGCTACTTCTTCTTCTTCTCTGGGTCTTTTCCTCACAACGTCGCTCCTTTTCTCCCTGCGGATTTCTGCTGTCCTCCAGCTGTACACATAGCCGGCTTGTTCGTTTCATTTGGATTTGACCCCTGCTTACCTTACTTCCGAGTGGGCTTCATTAAATGTCTTTCTGGCTCTTTCAGGGCCTTCTCTCTCTCTCTCTCTCTCTCTTTCTTTCTCTCTCTTTCTCTCCGAGACACTCACTAAGTGGGAGAATTGTAACAAAAGGAAAACCTCCAATGGGCAATTCTCAGTGGAGAGGGTGACCCCAACTTTAGGGAGAAAAAGAACCTGAGGATAATAGCAAATGAAGCCAAGGGCTGCGTTAATGGGCAGACATAGCACATAGACTGAGAGAGACACAGAGTTCCTGGTGCTGCTTTAACTGACAGACATGTATATTAATACTCAGCACTTTTTATATCGAAGTGGGAGAAATATGAATATTCATCCTCATTTATATTTCAAGGCATTTCCATTCCTGCGGGGGCCTTGGTGGGTTTTGACCAATTTCCATCCCCATTACGGAAATGACAGCTCTCACTCTCGGGCCCTGACAGAGGTCTGCCCAATGCACAGGAGGTCCTACGAGGAGGGAGCCTGCGCCCGTTCCCAGCTGTCCACAAACACTCATTAACAGAGGAAAATATCCAACGGAATCTCTGTGAGAATTTTTAATCACACAAAGGCCCTGCTAATTAGGCAGCTGATGGGGCATGGAGAGCACAAGGACGAATTCTTTAAACAAAGGACTAGAAACTTTAGGAGCCTTAATTACTCGGGCAAAGAGTTCATTCCAGAATGGCAGAGCACATCATTCCACTAATGAGACCAAGTGGCAGCACATATTAGTGAGAAATAATGTGGAAAGTTCAATTATATTGTGCTTTTGGAGCCTTTTTCCCTCTTTCCCTCCCCGCTACTTATGCACACACATAAGACAAAGCTCGGGCCAGCGCAGGAAGGAGGCAGGGGCGGAGGACACGTAATCACTGGCACCAGCACTCCGTTCTTCACGTGTATCTTGGCAGGCTTGATCATCTTAATTGCCCATTAGAATGTTCTCCTGTTTGAAAATGAATATCATTATGGCACCCAGCTCTGGCCTCTGCTGGAGAAAGACTTGCTGCAATTTCACCATTCAATACCGCATGTGTCTGGAATTCCAAGCAAACAATTGGCGACCATTACGCAGTAACTAAACCCTTAGAAATGCTATGAATTAAAAGGGCAAAGGCGGAGTTAATTACCAGGAGGTAAGATTAACTCTTCTTTTTTTTTCTTTTCTTGCTACATGGACAAATATTCTTAAAGAACATGGCATACAAGGCCCCCGTGGTTGTTGCCAGTTTTTGTTGTGAATTCAGGCCGGTGTCACCTCGTGGGCTAAGTCTTCAGGAACAAGAGACGAGGATAAAAATCAATCCACTGGGGTTTTTTTTCCTGACGTAATGCGCTGCTATTTATAACAGGTCTGCTCATGCTGATACTTAAACAAACAGCAGTGCCTTTTAGTGAAACGTGCAAACTGTGCTGCTTTTGCCAGTTTGGTTCCATTTTAAGTGCCGTTGCTGTAAAAAATTGCACCAAAGTTTAAAAGTCTTCAGATGACATTATTATCATCGTTGTGCAGTAAGGGTGTGGAAACAGAGTTATGCTCACCTGTATTTAGCTAATAACATTAGCCACAATCTTTAACTTTGTTTCACACAGTATGTGGGTAAATAATTGTGAATGACAATCAAGTAATGTGCAACTGAAAGGGTAATATATGCGCATTCTCACCTGTGTAAAAGATTGTATTAAAAATCCTAATGCCCACATCAGGAGGTGCCTACATACCAATTACAGCAAGCAGGAAGTAAATTTCCCGTGAAATAAAACAGCTAATGGGGAAAGGAGGGCGGCGGCAGCAGCAGCATTCCTTATTGCCTGCTAAGCTGGAAGGAGGCAGGCAGTGCTCAAAGTCCACAACTGGCCTGGTTGTACCCACAGTGGAGTCAAATACATCATATGGGCCATCGGAAATCGGGGCAGTTAAATATGTTTGCCCTCAAGATGATGTCACTTCGCCACATACCGTATGGCAGCGTGCTACTCTTCTCTTCTTCTCTGTGTACAACTGAAAAAAGGCCAACGATGAATTATTTTTAGGATTATTTACATCTATTCTATCTATTCTATTTGCATTATTTCCCCACTGACATTGGATACATTTACATGGAGCCTGATTACAATGTTTTTAAAATCATAACAGAATAAAAACACTCCATATGAACAGGTCCAACCCAACTGAAGCATCCATCCATTGTGGAGTGACAGTTTAAACATTTTCATATCCCAATCAAAAGAAAAACGGTACCATGTAAACGATCTAACCAAACAGACAGACTGACTAACCGCTGAGGAAGACGAATGCATGACTTTTGCACATGTCTTACAACAGTTCTGATTAACTGTGTCTGCCCATGTAAACACCAGACAGTATTAATTCACATCCCATGTAAATCTTCCATCTGCACTGCTGGGCATGGCACATGGAAAAAGCAATGAGCAAAGCTATACCACTTATATTCAATGAAGTTTCACCACATGAAGCTACATCCAAAGAGCCAAGTAAATAAATGTGCAGTTCATTTTCCTGTGAAATGAGCGCCCACTGCACCAAAAAACAAAACATGCGCTCCACACAAGAGCAAAATCCAGGTACCGCAAGTGTGTAAACGTTCATCTATATTTGAGTGTGTTCCCCAGTCCTTGATATTCTCTTACTCCCTTGTCACTGACATCAGCCCAAGGATTGTCACATGGTGTCACCGTCATGTGGAAGAGTTTCTGTAGTAACATCCGTGTGGGTGGCCGTGCATCAGCCTCTGAAATGTGCAGGAAACTGTGGCGTGTGTGGAAACTACGGCACGACTTGATCAATAAAAGAGCTCTGCGACTGTATTCTGTTCAGTGAATTGTGAAGTTACACTACTGTCCTGTGCTGTCAGTCGTAATAGTTTCAGTTAGAAGCAACTTGTGCAGGTAATAACAGTTTCTCTTTTGAGGGAATAGAAAACTCAGGCTCAGACACTTGATACTATACGCATTACACATGAAGAATAGTTGTCACGGTCATCAGTACTCTCTCAACAAACTCATCAAACATCTATAAATATTAGATCATACGACGTGATCACAATTATCACTGCTCCTCTCAGCTCTATTCAGGGTTACATCATGTTTTAGCTCCTTGTTTTGGTTTTCTGGCCTCTACTTCAACTTCTCTATCATTAGCATTGTTTTCAGCAAAGTTTTTACTGTGCGCTACCAGCTCAGCAGCAAACAGCAGACAGATTATTTCCCTCAGGTTTTGGTAGAGATCGGAAACAGACCTGACAGAGGAGAGAATACTGGACTTAAATTTGATGGCTGGCCAGAAATACAACTCTAAATGAATGATCATATTGATTCAGACATACTGGACGCCTTGTCTAACAGATTTGTCAAATTCTCACTATGATAAAATAGCACTACTGTGTTTACAGCTTGTTTACTGGAGATTTTCTTTTTTTAAAGGAAGATGCTTGACATGTAAAAAGATAAGATCTTCAGATGATCAGTATTTGAATAAAGTAAATTTGGACAGCAATCTGAATGGAGCAGCAAATTAGTATGCAACATTCATGAAGTTGGAAACCTTGTACAGACTAAACAGTTGATAAAGCTCATCTGGATCCACAGAACAGACATTATACAAGTATCATAACAGACTGTGCTGCTCATAAATCAACATGTAAAATACGCTGAGTGCCCCTTTAAATTGTGAACATAAAATAATGTGAGCCTGTGGTATAACTCATTTTTTGCTTACTGCTGCTGTATGTTTGTGAGGTGATGAAGCCCCGGCAGAACAACTATGTACTGCACTTCCTTTACTCAGGAAGCTGAGCGGGTTAAATGCACATGAGCCCCATTATAAAATAAAATTTGGAAATCAAGAGGATGTTGCCTGTGTACGCTCCTCCTCACTGCCTGCAGACAACCTAACCCACAGAGAATAGTCTGACCAGAGAAGACCCACCAGTGAGGCAACCTATTGATTTTTTTTTCTCCCCATGTTGTCTCCGCCAGAGTTGTTTTGTTTCTTTTTGCCCGTTGCCCCTGTTTTATTTACAGGCAGTGGGATCAATAGACACTTCCTCACTTGCTTGTTTCCAGCTTTTATGAAAACACATCTTTCAGCCTTTTAAGCACACTGGCAGATCTACATCATTTCTCCAGTGGTTCAAATAATTTGAGTTCAAATGATTGACAAGTGTAATTGTGCAGGAAGGTGACTGCATAGAACGAGAAGAAATGAAGTGAACTTTTAATATGTATGTTTGTTGAGCATTTTCCTGAGCTGTCATGAACTTTGAAAAACATCTCCTGAATATTGGCCTTTGCCGCCGTCAGTTCTTAAGAGAAACTAGTAAAAATGCGCTGTGGAAACTTTCCGAAGTAAAACTGGAGAGCAGGTTTTTCGACGACTTCTGTAAGATTGTCTCAATCTGTTTAGGTGACAAATCAATATGTTGGTCACACACAGTGAGACCGTGGCCTGTTTTTTTGCTTTTTTTTGTAACACCCACAGGTATAATTACAACATAAAAGCAGAAAGACCAGGTTGAGTACATTAGGTAGTTATACTGCTAACAGATGGTGTGGGCCTGCACTTCACATCTTTACTCCGCGCCACTATTTTGCTCTCTGATTATTAGTTGTAGCAGTTTCACTGCACAGTTTTTCCTCTCTCGTTTCAAAGCAGGCTGTCCTTGTCAGTCGTTTCAGCAAATGCCCCAAAAAACAACGATAGTATCCAATCAAGTCGGTTAGTGGCTGTGTGGATTAAGACAAGTTGTTAGTGGCCGTCTTTAAATTAACTTGCTTGCACATTCATCCGCTTCTTTCTATACAATACATACAATTCACACAGGTACGCCCTCTAATCAATGGCAAACTGTGCCTGTATAAAACACTGTGGATTTCATCATGGGGTTGTTGGCAGAAAGTGGTGAACACACCATGAGTACAACTTTTTTCCTCTGTTTAAAGCAAAAAAAATTAAATTTAGCGCACTATACAAAAACCAGGTAGTGATTTCAGACAGCGCTACTGTATTGAATAATACGCCAGGATTTCAAGGGTTGCATTGACAAAGGCACATCATAGATACTGTATACCTGCATGCATAAGTGCCAAAACTGTTTAGAAAAGTATATATACAATAAATAATTTAACAATTTGACAAAAATATTAGTAAAAGCAAAGTTGGCACATACAAAAAAAGGGTCCAACTCATTTTAAGAAGTGCAGTACACAGTATGATATCTCATTTTTACATACAGCCTATGAAGCGTTGGCTGCTACATGTTCGAAAACAACCCTCTATCTTAAGTCTCTGAAGTTCTTGTATTTGTATTTTAGCGACTGTCTCTCCTCCACCTCCCCCTGTTGACTGGCAGCCTGTCCCTGCCCTGTCGCACAATGCTTACACACTCATTCTAGTGCAGAGGGCGCTACACATTGAATTAAAAGAGTTCTGATTGATAAGGTAGTTGAAGGCAAATCTGCTCCCACTAATTGTCTTTCAAATGCCCTCATTAATCAAAGCGGAGCCGGGCCTAGTGACGGGCGGTCCTGTCAGCCGCTCTGCTACGGGCTCTCCTCCGGCCACTCACCTCCCAGCATGACGCCTGCTTCCCCTCTGTCAGGCGCCGCTGTCCGAGGACTACGGGAGCACAGGCCATCCGTCCGTCCGCTGCACACCTGCCTTCTGCCAGACAGGATCTGACCGCCCCCTGCCACTAGGACGGCCCCAGAGACCAATTTAGCAGCCACTTAATGATTCATGACTTCAAGTGGTGGAAATGAGGGCAGCATATGATAACAGGAATAAACACATTTAATTAGCTCCTCATATACATTATTTATTTATTTACCTGCACTCTGATTAATTTATATATTTTGTGTTTGTGTTGCAGGGATTTTTGGTATTCACAGCATCTGGCAGAGAGCCTTTGTTGTGTGGTTGAGAGAGTGCCGTCTTCCACACCTATCTTTTTTTTTTTTTTTTTTTTTTTTTTG
>OMNW01007847.1:28041-57593 GCA_900303245.1 Selene dorsalis
TCCGTCTTCCCCCCCTTTTTTTTTTTTTTTTTTTTTTTTGAAGGGAATGGGGGTGGTGGTGATGGGGGCATACAGCAGTGTACCTTCTCCTTATCTGGGCACCTTTTGCAAGGGTGCAGTGGGGTGGGGTACCAGCAGGGATCTGGCAAACCCCCACAATGAAATGAAACGAAATGGCGGGGAATATTAGACATTAAAATATACAGTTCGCTGTAGTCTAAGTAGCCTTGTTTGTGAATTTCCTGACAGGTAGTTACTCCTCCAGTTTTCTTTGAGCATAGGGCATACATTTTCATGGAGGCACTAATCAAAGCTGTGCTGTGGCAAACAGCACAGCCACAGTAGGCCCAATCAAAGCCGCATACCTGGCTCTCTTCCATAAGGCTCCAGGAATGCTGATGACAACTCTTACCTTAGCATCTGCCATCGCATCCATCACAGGTTGACTTCCTTCACTCTCTCTCTCACTCTCATAGACACATGTGCACAGGCTGTACTATGAGCTCTCACTCAACAGTGTGAACTTCATGTTTCTAGGAGTTGAGTAAACACAGAGGAATAAAGTTACATCTTATTCCTTCCCCGAGTTTGGCAAAGGAAATCATTAAGCAAAATTATACTGTCAGATTTGTTTTTTATGCAGAATGTTCTGTAATTGTGATTTTCACGGATTTTCTCAAATTTATGCTGAGATTATCTCTGTCTTACACTGATTACTGAGTGTAAAAGGAGGAGGAGGTGCATCAAACCAGAAAGAAAAAGCTTTAGACACTGTCACTGCGATGCTGTTCTCTTAATTAGCTGTTGTTCAAGAAATAAACTATAACTGTGCGCATGGCAGCAAATTAAAACGTGCGGTGTAAAATGAGCCCAGAAACACAATGTGGGAGTGACCTCTGGTTTTGTCTCCTCAAGGCTCGCTGTCTCTATTTGAAGGGAAATCAGTGAGAGCGCTGGTGGTGTGATGATGACAGCGTTGAGGAGGTCAGAGAGGCCTACGTCCAGAGCAGCCGCTGCATATATCCCCACTGCTCCCTCCTCCTCTCTTTTCCGTCTCTACGTCCCCCCGTCTAATCCCTGGCCACTGAAGACCTCCAGACGCCCTCCCCTCATAATGACACGGCTATCAAACCCAATTGCTGTGGTTCAGACCCAAGGCAGTGCATTAAACCCCGAAGTGTCTGATTGCTTCTCTAGAGTCAAGTGGTTGTGTCCTCCCTGTCGTTCCCCCGGCCGCTGCCATCGTGCTTGGAGCAGCTGAGACAAGAGCCCTCACACAGGCCTGCTTGACCCACTCACCCGTTCACACTGACCTCATATATCCAGTGAGGCAACTTCATCATCAGCTGTTTAGACTGTTTTTAAACTTGTGTTTTTGGTGATATTCAGCAATGCCCAAATGATGAAAGAATATATGATGAAAGAATTCCCCGTAGATTTATCGTAACCTCTCCGTCTGCCAGTGTTAATAATGCTGTGGAGCTGTGTGGTCAGGCTGAGTCAAGTAGACTTGTTTGATCCATGTCTGATGCTGGACAGGGTTTTAAAAAGGAACTATGCAACATCTGCACCTTTATTAAACAGCTTTGGAGTAATTGTGATAGTTACTGACTTGTTACGGGGAGAATGGAGGCTCTCTGCCTTCCACCTAAGCATCTTTTGGCCAAAAACCAACCTCACAAGATCAGTGCCTCCGACTCCATGTCCCAGATCTGATCTTGCAAGAAACATGGACTGCTTTACGGCACTATGACACAAACATGCCCGGTAATCTGTAATCTCGTGTTAATGTTACCCACCACGGCAGCATCGCTCCATGGATTGCTTCTAGCTTTGTAGAAAACAAATGCACATGGGGAGTCAGGGGGGTTAGCGGTGAGTTTTTACAACAATGAAAATATACACCCTGAAACTGTAGGGGGAGCTCCATAGAGAAAAAAAGCGACCGGACTTGCATAGTTCCCCTTTATGTTAGTTCCTAATTTATGTAAAAGCAAAATTACAGACTTTTGAAACAAGTACATGAACTTCCCTCCATTCGATTTCTTCTCTGATTTTCTTTTTCAGACATCATAGCACCTATCAGGAGATTAATACACTGTTATTGAATTTACTGTCACTTGACTTGATGCCCAGGCATCTGTCTTATTCTGACTCTATTTACCAGATCATACTTTCATTTGTATTGAAAACAAGGTCAAAAATTCTCATTAGTTTGATTCTTTCACTAAAAAAAAACAACTTTTTGGAGTCAAGAATAAATAGAAATCTCTTCATGAAGTGCAGTGAAGGCAGCTCTGGACAATCTGTTAGCTGTAAAAAGTTGTCTGTGACACATGACCAAGAGCCATGCAAAGCAATTGAGGGAAAAAGCTAAACTTTTGAAGACACAAGAGGAAAAAAACTTGAATACATTAAAAAAAAGTTGATTTATGAAACATTCAACAGAGTTGAGACTTCATGACACAATGAATATTGGCTCAGTTTGTCAGAAAAAGGATGAAAATTACTTTTGTTTTCAGCTTTCTGGTCTATGGATCTTCAGGTGTCAAACAATATTACAGCAGAGAGCTGTTTGTATAAAATATTACATAAAATATGCTTGTTATCTTTTAGATGACATTGCTTAAAAATGAAAATATCCGACTATAACGATATATTTTTAATTTGTTGAATAAAAATAACGACCTAGCAAGGGAGCAGTCAAATAGCATAGTATCATCTCTGTTGCTTGCCTACATGGTTGCACGGAAGGGAAAAATAATGGGAATGAAAGAGCAAATATCTGTAAGTATTTTTCAGTGTATGTGTTTCTGTATGAATGTGTGTACACGTGCATGAGTGCTGTATGTGTACGTGCCTCAGAGCCGGTGTGTAAGATGGAGTGCAGTGTCGGAGTTTGGGCAGAAGGTGAATAACTACAGTGCTTACAGTGTAATCATGGTTCCTGTCAGCCTTGCTGCAGGAGAGGAGGGCGCGCCCAGCAGACTGAGCTCCTCGGTGATGAAGTACAGGCACCGAGGAGCGCTCTACACCTGGATATTTATTAACACAGGCCTGACAGTAATGAGGCCTGAACAGGTGGGCTGGGACACACATATCAGAGTGAAGAGCATCCGCCAGGAGGCAGTGGGGGAGACACTGAAGACGAGTGGGAGAAGTTCATCCTGCAGGAACGCAGCCCTACAGAGAGCCAAGGCTGCACACCCACTCGTTCCTACATACACATCCGACAAGAAACAACAACAAAAATAACTAAATGTTTATTCCTCGTGTGCTGCTCTAACATGTGCATGTCACACTTGTGAAAAGAACTGCATGTTTCATTTGAATTTAATAAATTACCCAAACACTTATTTAAGAAACACATTAGATTGGCCAGTTACAGAGAAGTTTTATTAAGTTGCTTATTCCTGTGGTACTTTTTTGTGTTGCCAAACTTGCAAATAATTGAAAACAAACCCTGAGAATGAAAGAGAATGTGAATACAGTGAGAGGTATAATTTGCAAGCCAACAACTCCTGTTATGGAATAGTCTATGAATATCTGGAGCAGTCTTGTGCTTGGTTTACCCTTTAATTTGACAGGAAAACACCACTGTTCCATTTCTGTTATTTCCAGAAAACACAACTTTATTGTAGAAACAGATATAGCAAAACTCCCCTGTTATCGTTTTTTTTTTCTTTTTAAGCTTAATGACATACTGGGAAATTGTCTGCGATTCAGGTAAACATGGTTGCAAACAAAGGATGGGGAAAACATTCAAAGAAGTGTGAATTAAAACTGAGCTGAATTCCCCCTTCACTAAACCGGGGCACGCTCCAGAGGTTGACATTGAGAGAAAGTTACAGATGTGACAAAGGAGATGAAAATAAGTGGCTCCCTGTCCGTGCAGTGTGGATTTAGAGGAAGAGCAGCAGCAATGCTACGACCGGGAAAGCCAGACAAATCACCAATAGCGAGGAACACTCTCCAGACCTCATCAGGGTTAAGGACAGACTCATAGTTAGGTTAAGGAAGCAGGGTAAGCATAAAGGTTGGGCATGTAGTGATTATAACTGGGTGATTCAGTGTGTTTGTGTGTCTGAATTAGCCTTGTGCTGCCTTTCTGTGGTGCAGTTGTCTTATTAAGACCCTGAGTGAGGCTAATCAGTGCTGTCATCTGACGCCGAACAGATGCACAGAACAAAGAAGAGGAGGAGATCACTGCAGGCCCAAGGTGCATCTGCGGGGGAGGAGAGAACTGTGCTGCCTGAGCTGATGCTAGCTGATGGCACTCCCTGTCAAGTACCCCTCTCAGAGACTAATGGGTGGAGAAAAGGTAGAGGGTGACTACGTCCAACATTTCATGTCAAATCCACCTTAATAATTCGTCATTGCCAGCTGTGACTGACACAAACTGGAGGTGAGATGGCTTCCAGTGCCCACCCAAAATGGCACATGGGGAAATTCACTTAACTATCGCGGTCGATTGTGGATACAGTCTGCAGCACTGTGGCTAATCTGGATTTCTGGTGTGTGAATGAAAAGTGAAACTTGGGGGTTTTTTCACAGGGGACATGATTTTGTAAATGATTAGGTGAAAAAGGGGGCGGATGACAGTGCCACGTGAACAACGTGCCCTTATTTTCTGATGTTATGCCTCTCCTTTATGATCAATTCTGTCTTTTTTCTTCCTGTCCTCCTGCTCTTGTGTCTCTTTCTTAAACACTCTCGCTCTCTTCATGATGCCGCCCATGGATGGGGGGATGTGGAACTCAGACAGGACTGGAGGCAGACTTTTAAAACCAGAGCAGTGACTATTAACTCGTCTCTACAGCCTTCCTGCTGAGTCTGCTGGGAGCTTGTGCTCATTTCCTATGCAGACACTCCTAACAGATGACCTTGGTCTTATCAGGACAGGTCTAGATCTCACCAAACCCAGGAAGACATAATATTACTATTAAATATATTTGTTGGAAAGAGACAAATATCATTGTTCATCTGTCATTGTGTTCAAAGTTAGCCTCCGTAAACCACAGCGTGTGGTAGGGGTAATGAGAAGCCAGTGATCTCTGCCATCTAATCAGCTGCAACAATAGTTCTAGATAAGTCTCATTTCAAAATGTGTGATACAGTAGCTTTTGGTTAATCTACACAGATGCGTATCTTCCACGACGGACCGTAAGCTTCTTCTGCAAGTGCATGTTCTCAAAGAAAGTCCACTACAAGTGTAATTGGAAAGGCGAGCACTCCGCATGGATTTAAATGAATACCACAAACGTCCTGCTTTACACATCAGTTAAAAAATGGGCTTTCTCTTGTGGAGTGGGCTCTCCATTTTTAGCTCTCTAGTCAAAGCAGGCACATAAGCATACAATAGGGCTTTATTAGCCTATCCCCCATGCTGCTGTGCAAGGAGGACAGATCTCCAATCTGAGCAGAACAAGCAGTTCCCTTTAAAGATCCTGTGTCTAGGGCTAATCTGGTAAACTCCCATAAATGCTCCTCAGCAGCCCAGATGGAAGGAATTAGCAGCCCCAGACAGTGCAGAGAGGCCTTAAGCCTGTGATATACCTCTGAGATTAATTAGCTTCCAACTTTAGATATTATTATAGAATCTTAGGTTGCTACAGAAATTACCATGTCTTCAACTCCATTAGACAGTTTTGTGCTGTGGACCAGGCGGAGAGCTGAGGCGCTTAGCAAGGCACCGTCTTCCATAATGCATGTTGGCCTCATCCGTACTCTGACAGCACTTAAGAAACCTACAGCCATTGAGTGACAAAGATCTCATCTATTTTTCAGTTTTGACTCTCACTGTATGAGGAAGGATCTTATGTGCCATAGTGTGTGTGCGTGTGCACAGGTGTCTGCAAACGTGCATGTGTGTGCAAGGGCAATTAGAAATATGTTGTTGGACAACAGCCTTGGATTTACTCACAAATTATCTCAACTCCGTGCAAGCTGGAGTGTCTGCGTGTGAGTCACAGTTTTAATGAGTTCTTTTCATGCAGTCCTCTGCAGCCTCGCTCGCTGGAGCTGCACATTCTCTATTTTTCTCTTACAAATCTGTGTGTTGGAGTATATGTGTAGGATAAAGCCTCCAGTTGTTGGAAGATGAGGGATACATACCAAGAAGGGGAACTACACCTTTAAGAGGAAGAAAACAGACAATCTCCTGCCAGTAAGAAATCTGTATCAAATTGTTTTGTGGAAATGACCTGGAGTGGGCAGCTCAGACCTCCATCTCTGTCCGTGTCAGAAAGCTTAAAGATTCTGAGTCTCCCCAGTCATCGCCTCTGCTCTCTCTGAAATGAATTTTCCTTGATGTGGTTTAAAAATATATTATTAAAGCCACCCCAGCACAGCACGATCACCGCCCAGAAAACATGCAGAGAATACGATGTATTAATGTTAAGGTAATGCGCAAAACATGAGCTCATTTTGAAAATAGTTTTGCCTCATTGTGAGATCTTTGTCACTACGTCGCATAAAAGCCGCATGTCATATCTGAATCTGTAGCATGGCAGCTTCCATTAAGCAACATCTGACAGTGCTGCTGCACATGCTACGTTTCACTCTCTCAAAGAGGTGGGGCTAAATTATCCATTAATATAGCATTAGGCTAAACTTTTAAGCCTCCACAGGCGAGCCATCTCCATTATTTGGCAACATCCAAGGTGGGCTTTTAGACACTGGAGCAGAGCATGTGGTGAGTGATGCATTAGGCGGCACACTGTCAAAGACATGTGCCCTCTCATGGATACCACTTGTATTGATTTCTATGGCCTTTTAATTGAAGGCACTTTCACTTAAGGCTGAGACAAATGTGAGGAAGGGCGGGCTGCATATTCAGCTGTTAATGCTACAATCATGTTCAATTAAAAATGCATGAGGCCACAGATTTAAAGATAGGGCCTTCTAATCGGTTTGTGTTTGCCTATCATTAAATAAGTTAGCTTTGGTTAAATGAAAAAAACACACAGCACAATGTAAAACTTTCTCAAAGACCATGAATGAGACAGAGAGGAGACAATTAATCCTCCAGAGGCTTCGCCTGACAAACCAACTAGATGCAGCTCATTACAGAGTGTATGACCTTTCTGAGTGGCCTTGAAACGCACAGGTGACCACTCTGCTGCTTTATAACGCTTCCTTTGGCATGTGCTAAGTGAAATTGCTGTTTTCAGCTGTGGAGATGTAAGGCGGCAGGTTGATGGCATGCAGAGAGAAGAAGAGGGAGGAGTGCAAGGTAACTGTGTCTGTTGAGCAGGCCGAGGGCACCCGGTGTCAAGCTCATTAGCCTCGGCAAGAGAAATGTTACAGCGAGACAGAAGATATGCATGGCACTGGGTCACATCCTGAAGTGGTGCTCCTTGTAAAACCTGAACTCTCACCAACTGACACAGCAGCACTGGCATTTCATATATTAAAGGCCCTTTTTTTTCTCTGAAGTGGCGGGATAGTTTTTGGGTAGGGAATTGTGAATTGTGTATGACACTGATTTAAATATTCAAAGCAGAGGTGGCTCAGACAGGGCTGAAGTGGAGTATGTGGCTTATGATGGAAGTGTGTGAATGTCATTACGCCATTACCTTGGTCTTTCAGCATATCTTTTCATTTACAATGCTTCTTATACAGTCATCTACAATCTGGACCTGTTTGAATAAAGCCTTAGTCCCAGACAGACACAATCAGGATGATGAGTAAACACATACACTATGTCTATCTTGCCTATTAATCTGGGCACCCAGCTGTGAGGACGGCTTTGCTGCCCTATCTCCTCCGGTCCGCACAGCACCCAGCAGGTATTGCTGCCTGTGTTTGGACTTCAACTCGGGATCATTTCAGTGCAACAAAGATCAAAGCACATATTTTTTAACCTGGGCTTGATGGGATGGATCTCAGATCTGAGCTCCTGAACGTAACTTTTAGTTCAACAAATAATTATATTCAATGCATGACGATGAACACCAAGGTAGATAAAGTCATGCAGAGGCTTCATGCCATGTTACACAGAGCAGCTCCAATAGACAGAATAAATCACTCAAGTGTCTGTTTCCAACTACAGTCAATTTTCAATACACTCCAACCCAATGCAACTTTCATTATATCTAAAATAATGATATCAATAATAATATTAATATAATAATTACATGTTTTAACACTTCAAGTGTAATGAACTGAATTATATTCAGTGGTGCTTCTAATATTCTGCACACCTCATGTGTGAAACTGATAAAGGACAAAAAACACCTATGTGGTCAAGTACATCGCCACCACTAACTACATTCAGTCACTGTATTTTCACACTTTCAGCAGTATCAACAAAACACTGAACATTATGTTATTGTACGGAGGCCCTGAGAGCTCAACACAATGCAGCTCATGAAAACACAAATGCAAATGTGGAGGGGTGGAGGGGTGTTTAAGCTGGTGTATTGAACTGTATTAGACTGCACAGATCTACCTAATAAGGAGGCCAAGGAGCGTATATGTTTTGACTTGAAGACTTAATTTGTCCAAATTTAACGACCAAAGGGAATATATTTAAGTTTCCCATGATTACAATCATAACAGAGCCCCCATAATTTCCGTTCTCCAGAGCCCATGGCTGACATGACTGACAGTGTCAGTGCTTATAATTAAATTGGGGCAATATCTGCACAGGTCAGCCTAAAAACTGGACCCGGTAAGAGAAGCAGTTCATGCAAGCTTGTACGATTCATGCACGTTGTATGATACAGTATGAATACAGTACAACAGGAGTCACCAATGCGTCAGCATTGTGTCGAACATGACGTAACACTTAGTGGGAATCACTGCCAACATTAGCATGCTTGGTTAGCCTAGCATACTAGCTACCACTGTTTGTGTGAAGTACAAACTTCACTGTAAATATTGCCTTGCCAAACACAGTATATTGGAAAAGGACAGGCATCTTAAAATTATAGATTACACCTTTACTATTACTATTATTAGCAGATATACATGCATGAGATTCAGCGCACAATGGAAGTGTAAAAGAACGAGTAAAAGAAAACAAAAAGTAGAATCATTACTTATTAATGAGCCAAGTATAGATGCCTCATGCTTTTATGGTTACACTACATAGAAAAAATGTGACTAAAAAACGAAACAAAAAACAGGGTAAAACAAAAAAGCTTTTCACCATGATGCACCATTTTCTCTCAGTAACAGACTGTCTTACAAGATTTCTGACATGATTGTCTGACTGCATTTTAGGCAAGTAGAGCTGTCACACAGTGGTAATCTACTACTGACTGGCACTTGAAGGACCATTATTCCAATGTACCATAATTTGGTCCCTTCAGCCAGACCAAACCACTTTAGAGGGAGTCACTTAACAATGGCCAGTAATGGCAGGGCCAGAAAAGGTGGGAAGTGATTAAAGAAAGATGTCAAATTTTAATCTTTGGTATCTGTCAAGCTGCCTGATAAAAAAAGAACACCCTTTAATGCACTTCTTGGCAAAAGCCAATTAAAGATGTAACGTTAATAACGTGTGAATTCAGCGTTTCATGTGGTGTGGATCATCTATTGTTTAGTGGTGTGAACTTTTGGCCTAATATCCTCATGAATTTAAGATACGTGATCCTTCATACAATCTGAGCTGGATTACAAAGAAAAAACAAACAGCAGATATATAAAAACAGAGGCTATGAAGGGTCTGTAACTCTGCAGGTGAATATTCCATGACATTTCATCTACAGTGATATTAAGGTGCGGGGCGACACTGGCCATGCGGGTAGCGAACTGGTTGAAGCATGAAATTCATTGTCAAATACTTTCTTTCAGTTTAGAGGGGGGGAAAATGTCTGATGTGTGGAAAATAACAGGAAACACTCCTCACTGGCATGAATAATGGGAGATTATCAGCTTATTTAAAACACACGACATTAAATGCTACAGACTCTGACAAAAGGCATTTCTCTTATTATCATGACCACTTATTATATTGAAATCCATCATGTCATTTTAGATGGCTCAATTCGTATAGGTGTATTAATAGAATATCTCAGAAATCCTATTACTCTTTTGAATCTCAGTGTGAAATGCATAAATTGCAAACGGGGCGTGGGTCCGTGGAACGTGCGAGAGACCTGTTAATGAAGGCCTCTGATTAGCATTTGTTAAAACTCAGTGAAGTTCTTGCGTGCTAAAGGTCAGACGGCTGTTCTGACATGGGGAGATGAAAACGTTCTACTTTTTGGGGGAATGTCATGATTTGAATTAAGATTGTCAGATTGGCTGTAAGCTCGTATCACAGTGCAGGCGTCTTGTATGACCTTTTCAAGGAATTGTCATTTTCCGCCCCTGTGATGCCACCATGGCTCAGCGGGGGAGAGGCCCCTCTTCTCTCGCCATGTAATTTGTCCTGGGTGTTACCATTCACACTGCACTACTCCCTGCCACTCGCTCAAATGCCTGTGTATATACAGACCAGCAGGCTGCAACTACAGAATAACGAGAATATAGCTGCTCAGGTTCTACTCTACGCTCTGTGTCAAGCAGGAAAGGCCTCTGCTCTGTGCTGCTGTCGGCCCGTGCATCACACACTCACCTCCCCACATGGCTCCAGTGCTGGAGCAGCCACTGGGCTAAAGCAAATATGATCGCAGTTAACGATATTAACTACACTCACTACAACAACTGCACTCATGAGCAATCAAGCACTGAAGCCAGCTGTTGAAAGTTGTTGTGTACTTTGGAGGAAACTATTTTTTGTGTGTGTTCATAACAGACAACACAACTGGTCACATACATGATGTGTTGTGTCAATGAAAACCACTTAAATAAGGAAAGTTCCTCAACATGTTGCTTTAAAAAACATCACAAAACACCAAGTAATACTACCACCAACCTATAATCATTGAGTTTATATTTAATGTTTAACATGTCCCAACTACAACTGTTCAAACAACAGTAACAGTATACCTCTTAAAAAAACAATCACCTCTTGGCTCAGTATGTTGAGTTGTCTGGATTACCAGCTGGGCAGAGCAGACAGCAGACCCCGAGGGGCTCCGAGAGCCTCTGGTTGTCTGCATATCAGCTGGCTTTGGTAATTTGATTAATTGCAATTAAGTATAACACTAAAATACAATAACAATTTAATTGGGTCTGATAATATTACTTCCCTACTGAGCCTGTGTCAAAATCAAGTTTTAATACCTTCTTCTGTGTATAATGTGCTCACATGGTGTGTGCATTTGCCTTAATAACATTGTGTCGAATGAAACTGTCACATAACACTAACGTAAATTAAACATTATTCCATCTGTCATAACAATACTGGTTGTACTGGTCTGCACGATGACTAGAAGCTGGGAAACTGTTTTGGTTTTCCTAACCACCTTTTCTGTGCACAATTTCCTTACAAAGACAATGAGAATCATCTACCAACATGCTATTTAGCTCCTCAGACTGGGGCTTGTTGCTGTGTTGCATTTCTTTTTCAGCACTTCATCATGTGATTGACATGTAGTCCACCCAATCAGCTGCCAAGTATTTTTTGAGAGTGCCTGTCCTTCTCCAAACAATTTCCAAAAAATCCAAAACTGATGGTTCTGCAAAATAAACCATGTAATTTTTTGCCTAACAACCTCTAATTGGTTAAAAACTCGCAAAAGAGACACCACACTCTACCTTAAAACTGTACATATATAAGTATAATGTATTTTTCCATGAAAAAAACATTCAGTCAATTTAGAAACCTAAATGTTAAAGGAAGTGAGATTTCCGAGTCTTTTTGAAAAACATGTTCACAAAAAATGTTCACAGCCCTTATTCAAAAACTGTGCCTTGAACTGAACTGAATATCTTTATTGCAAGTAGAACAAGGAAGGGATCCAGAGTGGTGCAAGGAGAAAACATAAAATGTGTTAGAAAAAGAGCTGCCTGGACTTACGTAGTTTTGTGATGTCACACTGAAACAGTTAGTCACCCTTATCCTTGACCCATCTACTGTATGCAAGCTGCCCAGTTGGCCACTATTATAGTGTCAGTGATGGTCTTAGTTTCTGCAGCAAGGCACACACTTCCCTGTCTGGCCTTGACACACATTGGCCTGTGTTAGGGAGAAAATCTTGAATGACGGGAGAAGAACAAGAAGCACAGAGTCCTTGATGTCTTATACTAAAGAAGAGTCATCGACACAACGTGAGTGCGTGACGCCACCTCAATTCTGCGGGCCAAACAGCAAAGTTCAGATTCATATACTAGAAAGGTGGACCGAGCCCACAAAGGGAGATGTGTTAACATTCTATTGGCTATTGGGCATAAACCTCAAGATAAAGACTTACACCACCTAGGGGATGGGAGAGCAACAATGGCTTCTCTCCCCTCACCCAAAGTGTTATCCAGTGAAGGTGCCCGTTATCACCTGTCTCTGCAGACGTGTCTGGAAACCACCAGAAAGTGAGATTTAAGGCGCAAAGGGAATGAACATGGCCTTGGCATGTTCCTGGGAGAGAGTGCAGGGCAGATAACTGTCTCTAGCAATGTATCTAACAGGAAAACATCTAATTCTCAACTTTCAACTATAAACACAGAGGGACTGACCTTTAACCACACGAACTACACGGAGGAGTGAAATTCTTCTCTAACCGCCTGGACGGTGTAGCAGCTGAGGAGAATGAGCTGGGAGGTGAAGCAGTGGGCCACACCGCATATGCATATGATGTTGGACACTGCAACACTGCACTGTCTCAAACAACACCCTGACTGACCACTGGCAATTGTCAATTACTGGTAACTTTACCAGTGACTTTCACCAAGCCAGAGTAGTAAGCACCAATCTTTACATGTGGTGTCACTCAGAAAACTCTTCTGATCTGTTGAGAGCCCTGTGAGAGGAAATGTAAAACTACATTAACATCTTTATGGTACCTAAAAGGCACAATTATATATCCAAATGGAAACTTCAAGCGAAAAACATAAAGGATCTTAAAATAGTAGGAAACCTCATTGTGCATAAAGAAATGAGGAAAAGCTGCAAAACAAACCCATGACAAAGGCCTGAAAGATACTTTGTCCTGAGTAGAGACTTGGGGTCCAGACATTTAGCGACTGTGACATGACTTTTGAAGTCTGCCTTCTGAGATTTTCACCTACAATGAAGATCATGCGGCATATCAGCACTATAGCTGATGTGGCACTGCTGCCCTTTCACAGCTAATTGGTTACTCTGCGCTCATCATCTGGTTATCAGCGGTGATTGGCTGATGGTAAGCTGCGACTGGTCATTCGAGTGTCACTAGCCTGTGTTCCTGTAATTAAAATCTGTCATCCAGAACCACATCCCCCGTCGCCAGTAAACCCTTTCGTCAGATGGCAGAGCTCAGATAAACTGTCCTGCAGCCACTTCTCTGATGAATGAATAACACATCTGTGGTGGAAAGTTTAAGAAACAGAGAGAAAATACTTCGGATATTCCCCTAAAATTTCATAAAGTTGGTTTTAATGTGCTGAATAAATAAATAAAAAGAGAATATTAATAAACAGATGACAGAGATATTGTTTTTGACTCCCCTATGTGAATTAGCACTTCACTTATTCATGAAAAGACAATAAAATGAAATCTGTCTTTTTGCTGTAAGTTGTAAACTGCAACAGTGGAGTGTTTAATCATTATTGGGGGAAAAAAGCAAAATCTTCTGCAGATACTGTAGTCGGGGAGAGCATGAAGCAAAAGACGCTTGATATTTTTAATGATGTTGAACATTTGTTCGGGGCTTTAACTACTGGAGGGCACTCCACTGTTGAGTTTCCACCAGACTGGCCTTCAGAAACATGGACAACAGAAATCTTTGGAAATTAATTAGAGACAAATCCCTTCTCGCTGCTGAAGTGTGGCATTTAAGGCATTGTCCTTGGTGTTCGTATAACACCACCTTTCACTGTCGACCCCTCTCCTTCCACCGGCTGGATAATGCAGCCTGATCCACATTAGCAATCACTCCAGTCCCTGTTGTGTAGTGGCAGTCCTTCCTAATTGCTTGGCATTATTAGGTACTTTACTTGTAAATTTGAAGAGGAGGAACATCATTCTACTGCATCCAAGCAGCAAATGATCCAATTTGCTTAATTTCCAAGAAACACCACCAGTCTGTCCCCCCCCCCGCACCGTTCCCCCTATTGTTTGTAGAGAAGAATGATGGAGGGACACGTAAAAAGCAGCCAGAGGAGCATGAGATGTTGTTTTACGTTATGATTATCTGAAGAGAGTAATGTCAGAGATAAAAGAGACTAAATATATATTCATATATAAATAAAAACCAACCATATATCCACTGACAGAGAGCAATGAACAGTAAGAGTTTCATCAGATATGACTGATTCTTTTGCAGGCCTCAAACAAACGCTCATGTCTGAAATCAGCTTGTATTCAAATGAACTTGTGCCATTGTTCAAAATTTCCAAAGGAAGCAGAAGAAGAAGAGTACCTTTGATCTAATATGACGCTTATCCTTCAGCACTGCAGAGTTGTTTACCTAATTAGAAAGTGGCATTTATTTATAAATGGAGCGAGGCAGCATCAAGGCAGAAAAGAGCCCCTCAGTCTCACACACTGATGATTTCCTGTTGGTGCAGAATATCAGCTTTAAATCCCTAAAACGTAAATATCTGAGTGCCCTAATCTGAAACTCAGACACTGGCCTGAGGGGCAGGAGAGGGGAAAATAGTCTCATAATCTGTAAACCACTCATTCTTTATCTCCTTTCTCTGTGTCGTCTCCATAACGCTGAGACCCAGCACGGCTTTGTCTTTCTCTCAGCCGCCATGACGCTCTTTTTAAAGTTTTACCGTCCCTGTCTCGGCGCCTGTTTCACTTTCTTTTAAAGAGATTTGCTTATGAGTTGTTGACTGCTGGTCTCTCTTTATTTCTCTGTCTGCATTAAGGGGTATATTCAGCCCAATCCGGCTCATCGCTCCCTCTGCCTGTCACTCAGCCAGACGGCCAGTGTCCCTGGACTGCAAGGAGGCAGGAGGGGGAGTGGGGGTGGGGAGTTGATGTGGCCCTAGGCATGCCACTACACACCAACGGGGGAACACGGCAGACATGACAGCCTGATGACACTTGCTTTTGTGTATCATATCATTTTACCAATCATCTGCATTTCATTTATGTGAGACTCGGTACTCCAACGCAAAGTGTCAGGCCTGTTGGCCTAGTTAGGTTGGGAGTGAAGTTGGCTGGATAAAAAGCGAGCTGATGAAACCCTCCTGTCCGTGGCCCGCTGACAACCCTGGCACTCCAAATGAAAGTGGAAAGGCAGCCTTATTACAGTACGGTTCATACAACAAATGGGGAAACAAATATGACTTGATATCCCAGGATGCCCTTTGTTGTTGTTATTACTGCTGTTGCTATTGTCAATAGTGGTGATGATAACGCCTGGTGTTTTGTTTCTGTGCTCTCTTTTGTTGTCTTTTTGTTGTTAAACCCAAACAGAGTTTGTTGGCAGAGGAGCTGCTGCAGCAGGGAAGAGACAGATTTCTCACACCGAGGGTTGCACTGTGTTATTGTGACACTCTCTTTTTGAATTTAAAACTGAAGATGAAAACTTGAGATCCCAAGTTCATCTGTCTTTAACAATGCGGTAAACAACAGAGCAGCGGACTGAGTGTTAATCCGGACTTGAAGGAGAAAGTTTTGCCCTTCTTCAGATTTCTGTCTTGTAATCTTTATCACTGCAGCACGGACCAACACACTCAGGCCGGGCGTCCTGTGCCTTTAAAGCATATGTAATGCTAAACATTGGACATGATGAGTTCCTTGACTTTGCATTATATATGGTTTTTCTAAACTGCCAACTTCTTTCATGAGATTTTGTGCAATATTTACCACATGCCTGCTCTTATCGATTGCATCAATAAGTAAATGCCGTTCTGTAGCCCTCCCTGATTAAACTTACTCAGTAGATGTGTCCTTCAGATAAGAACAAAGACCGCTCAGATGCCTAGGTTTTTTCACATGTTTCCTGAGCTACTGTATACAAAAACAAATCTGATTTAATGATCTTAAATACTCCATGAATATCTTCAGGTTTTGACGCAGATGCACCTTATAATGTTGTATTCCATTCGTGCACTTTAGAGGAGCACAGATTAGCAATTAGCCCCTGTTTCACTCTTTGTTGGCACCGCTGTCAGATTTCCACAGAGACAGGAGCACTTGGAGACAAACATTTAAAAGCTCTTCATGTAAAAACAGTAGGATAACTCTGTCTGAAGAAAGTCTAAATACAGGAATGAATAAATAAATACAATAAAATGTGGGAACTGTTCTCATTTTGCAGCTTGGTTGCAGCCTTGTCAAACGGCACTTAAAAGCGAGGGAGCTGGTCTTGGGGGAGGTTGAGATGTTTATTCTAATGGATGCCATAATGAATGCTTACAGAGTCAGGCCTTGGCTTCGATAGGGGGCTCTGTGCCAGCATGGTTTTAAAGGAGAGCAGTCACTGCAGCAGCCCTGGGCGCTTGGCACGCCGAGTTCTCCACAATCTCCCGGCACACACAGAAATGGCAGCAAGGACCTGGAGATAACCACCCGTGAAATCTCTCATCACAAGCCTTTGATTACTTGTCCACTATTTACTGTTTTTTAAACCCCCCGAACTTCAAACATTGCAAATAAAACACAATTCCTGTGACATCTCCTTCCTCATAGGGCTGTGCTTATTGAAGATGCCTGTCTACAAATTGTCTACGATGTCATGTTGTTTCTCAGTTAAGCACAAAAAAAAACAAACATTTAAATCAAAAAAATGCTGGATTGTCGCCAACTATCTAATTTTTTTTACACAGTTTCATGAAATCATTTGAAATATTCCACCAGGTTTTGAATACAGGAGCAGCTTTCTGTAGATTTTACAAATGTATGTCTGTTTTTCCAGATTAAACACAGTCTATGGTGTGTACAATTTGTATAGTCTTCGCATGTGTCTGTGTGTGCACGTGCTTTTGTGTGTGTGCGTGTGTGCATGTGTGTGTGCCTGCTGGGGGTGAAGACTGAAGCGCTTTATTAAAATGATGAGAGCAAGTTCAATTTGAATCATGCAGTGCCTGTCAGTGGCTTCTCGAATTGCAGGGCTGATGAAATTGCTCTTGCGGTTATTTAAAAGCAGTTGTAATCCATCTGAAAATGCTGTGATATAATCCATTTAATTTCTTATTCCTTGCAGCAATAACATTGAGTAACAAAAATCTATCAAAGCAATGTAGCCTGGTGATTTAGTAATTATCTTTATTTTACATTACTGCAATTCAGCCAGGATTAATTGGAGTCTTATCTGAGCAGTGCGGCAGGTCACTTACCTCAATACACCACAGTGTGTTTTTATCTTAATCATCAACCTCCACAAACTCAATTGTGACCCACTGTGCCAAGAAATGATTATTTTCTGATGCATAAAATCAGCAATATATACAGACAAGCATATTGAAAACAACAGCTATTAAAGAGTTTGAACACTTTTCTCATTTCAAAATAAGAGTGGTAAAATAAAGACTAGAAGTGCACCACTCTGTTGCTGCTGTACTGCTACGACCTTATCAGAGGAGGTCACAGTATCTATATGGGAGGAGCAGCAGGATGTATCACGTGGTAAGTGTCATGTAGTGATTCCTATATGTGAGAGCTCACCAAATATCCAGTATCGATCAGCTGTTTAAGTTCAGTTAATGTATGAGCGATGTTCAATGTATTCCCTAATGGGTAACCTGCCTGTAGGCAGTGCACTGGTAATAAGACCTCAGACAGCCACGTAACTCAGCCTGTCTCTAAGACCACTCTCTTTTTCCTCCACCTGGGCTATCTGACATCTGATATTAGTGAAATCAGCAGCACTCAGGAAAGAGGAAGTGGAGGAACGAAGGAGAGGAGGAGAAGGAGCCTTACAAGGCCTATAAAAGCTATAGTGTGTGAGGGACACGTAATTAGAGCTTTATTCACCATGAAGGCACCAAAGTGGTTTTGTTTCTATCATTGTCCACATGTGGAGAGCACTGATTATAAGATTAAAGTGGTGTTTTTTCCCCTTTGGTGTTTTTCTGTTGTAGCTCATTTCTGGGCCTTACATTACTGCCAAACAGTTTCCAGAGCTTATATTATGGGTCTGGGGGAATGTGGTTTCCGAACCATCCAGTGCAGCTATTAGGTTCTGTTCATGTCGCTGCGGTATGAAAATTAACTTGCCGTGACTCAAGCCTTATTTGAGACAAGTCATATATCACAGTGAGTGTTTGATTTGTTTTGTTTTTAACTTTTAACTTTTTCTTTTTTTTTTTTGCTCAAATTACAACAGAGCTGTGCATCAGTTTAGAAAAACCTTGTCAGTGATTTGTTCTGCTGGTAGAAACCTAGTGAATTTCAAAGTCTTGTATAATTACATCTGAAAAAAGACCATGTTGGTTTCGGCTCCATATTTACTTCAGAAGTTTATTTATATTCCCACTTTTTCCACTCTCTCGTTGCCCTGTTTTTCATTCACAATCAGCGTCTATGAGTTTACCAAACTTTTTATCCATCTTTTTCTGTGTTTACCTGTGTAATTCACTATGTTAAGTTCACTGTTATATGAATTTTGAATCTTGTTATGTGTGGAAAAACAAAAACAATGAAAGACGATAGACCATAGAAGACCAGCAGTAAGTAAAGAAGCTTCTAGCATTACAAAGGTTCGGGACTAAACTCTCAACAGGAAGTTCTGACGCCTCTGAGCCTACATGACTGCACCAACACCAACCCACAGTCCTCAATTACATCACAGTAAGAATGCAACTTTAACTATGATTTCCAAAACAGTTGTAAAATAATTACATTTTATGGTGGAAGGGCTGTAACATAAAAAAAACTAAAATTACTGCCTGGAAGTTGTTTGCCTCTGCCAACTACTCCGTTTACATCCATATGTGTTGAGACTAATAACATGAGTCAGTGGAGACTTTTCAACCTTTTTTCCAACAATTAAGCACCCAATCAAATGTGTAACACTGTCACAGTCGCTCTCTCTATCTCTGAGTTACAGAGCTGGATAACGGCCACTACAATGTTTTTGCAGAACATTATGACGTCACAATGAAGTTGACACTTGACCTTTTGGATATGAAACGTTATGTCTTTATTGTTGTGTCCTAGACATCATAATTAACTAATGAATTCTTGAGTCATGGCCAAAAACAGTGATAGTGAATTGTGAGAAATGTACCCAAAATGCTCATGAGACGTTTCATTCATGCCCCTGGTTACGGCTGTCGCTGGTGTCCAGGCACAACAAAGGTATGGTCCTTTAATGTGTGTGTGTGTGCCCTGGTGGTGTAAAGGACGCTGGTGGTGGCCTGTTTGTTGCCTGCCTGCTGGTGGATAAAACACATAAAGGACTGTCCTCACTAAGATTAATTGATTCCTTCACATTTGGATTCAGTTCAGAGAACCAGAGAAATTGGTTGTTTTGACAGTGGCATGGCTTTCACTCTCTCACTCTCTCACTCTCTCACTCACTCACTCACTCACTCACTCACTCACTCACTAGGAAACATTTTCTTCCTCAGTTGTCTGCTCCATTAGAATTAGCATTAGCAGGGCTTACTGCCACAAAAGTAATGATTATGATGGATCACTAAAGCCATCAATCTAAAAACAAATCTTCTCGGGACCTCATAGAAACAACTCTTAAGACATTACTTGTGCTGTTTAAATCACTTACGCCATGCTAACAGCAGCCGCTGTCTTCTTGGAAAACATTTTTCCCATCACAAGAAATAAATACATCACAGGCGCCCAGGTAGAAGAAAATCATTATTTTTGATTTGAATTTACCTTGCCTGTAGGTATGAGTGTATTGATGCTGTAGCAGAACATGCACAACAGGCCAAAATAGAAACATGTAAACCCTCGGCTGTGTTGGGACTTCATGATGGCATTTTCATGTATTTTGATCATACCCTCTGCACTCCTGGAAAGCCTCTCACATGTTCCGCGGCATAAGTGCTCATGTCTAATACCCTCAGAGGACGTTTTGGTCTGTCTCTATGAGTCTAATTTACGGATATCTGCATGAATTTGGAAGGCCTGGGGCCAACCATCTCATGTCTTTTTAAGGGAGGGGGGATGGGTTGTTGCGTTAGTAGGCCCTTTCGGGACAGGAGCAGCATTTCAGATAAGATCGGCGGTGGGATGTGGTGAGCCGGGCCGTTTGTTCTCGTTGGCCATCTCTCATGTTGCACCACTGATTGGGAGGAAAGCTAAAATTGCTTTCACCGGGGCTCACTCCAGCAGTAGGCAATGATAACTAACAATGCCCCCGGGACCTAGTTAAAGCTGCATCACACGCGCTGGAAAACCACTTTAATGTGGCAGTATTAGGAAGCTGTCAGTTGGGTTGGTGGGGAAAACAGATTCCAACTCATCGTGGATTTTGAAAACATTTGTCATCCTCACTTCAAAAATGCATATAATCAAGCAGGCTTTTTTTAATTTCATTTTGCCTAGCTTAAAGAGAAAAAGGTCTAAAGCGAGGACACAGAACAGAAAATTATCATGCCTCCTTCTTCTCTTCTAGCAAACCTCGCTCTTGCCGCCTCGCTCAGTCAGGGAGATCGTGGAGCTCTTGTCATGCAGAAAAAGCAGCAGGTTGTGAGTTTCTCTTGTTTTACTCAGGTTGTGATTCAGGTACTGCTCCGTGCATGTGATTTACACTACTTACATTATTAATTCATCTGTGCAATTTCTCTAAGTGCTACATAAAATTAGAACTATGTATAGCTCCTGCTAATTACACTAAAGCTTTCCTTGTCAACTGTAAAGCAGGAAAACAATATAAATAGTAGTCTTTTTGAAGCTGGATATGATGGAGCTGTTTCTCAAACACCACTTTCATTAAAAGGAAATGCAGCTTATTTTCCCGAAAGGCATTCGGTATGAGAGTAAGAGGCTGATCAGACTTGTTCACTTTACTTTGTTTGAGTTTCACCTTGTAGATTTTACATGATCATGTCTGGAAACATGTTGTCATCATTATTTGTGCTGTTTGAGCAACAATAGGAAACATTTAAAGACTGAAGTGTGAAAAATCTGTGAATCCTTTTTGTAAAATGAGAAAACAGACCAGGGAACCACAACAACTTATTTGACATCTGATTAACATCTCCACTGGTGTGTATGATGGAGAAGGTTCAAGAGAGAAAACATGAAGCACATGGAGAAACTACATTCATCAATTTCACCGTTTACAGTCATGTGCATTCACCTAACTTTTCATGATCGTGTTTCCAGATGGCTACTAAACTCTTCAACTTATCTTTTCAGGCATGAAACTACAAATCCCATGGTGCAATGCTTTAAAGATAAAAATGGAGGTTGCTTATTTATCCACTGTCTTAAGCCACTGAGGCACAGCTCTATAAACTAACTATACTATAAACAAAACTCTACAAGGTGTTATTGTCTATGATCAGTAAACACCTAACATAATTTTGTTAATCACCACTGCAGTAGCTACTTTTTCCATAAAGTCAACGCATAGTAATTGCATTTAAGTGGTTTATCATCTATCTATAATCTAGAGTCACTTTTAAATGTTTCTGATGTTCCTATGTAAGAGATGACAAATAAAAGCTGAGGCACTGATTATTAGCTAAGGTGTGACAGGCTTTGGTGTGAGCATTTTAGGGTTAAGTCCATCATGACCAACTTCAAATCTCTTTATTTAGTTTTGTGTGTCCTGTGTCTCTTTTTCAGGAAATTCTCCCCAACAGTTAAGGAAAATTGAATTACTATTGTATAAAAAACCATCTCTGTGATTTTTAACTGTTTCTAAGATGAAGTTGAAAACAGTCTTACCTTTTTCTGTTGTTTTATCTTGAATTGCAAAAACATTAGTGGGACACTGTACAGCAAAGCACAGGAGACCAACACATACTCATTACACATCCAATCAAAGATTTGTTTGGCAGCTTCCATCAAACAGTGGTTAGCTGAGGCGGCCGTTGTGTGGTTTGAACTCATTTCCTTTCCTTTGGATGTGGGCAAGTGAATCATTTCAAATTAACTGGTAATTATATAATAACCACTATAAACAGTAGAATGACTAGAGGGCAGTATGTGTGCATAGAAACAGGTTATTTCATAAACCTAAATGCTGTCAGTATATACGTAAATGGGTCCAACATGGTTGTTCTACAGCTGAAAAAGGTAACTTAAGCCACGTGTGATTTTATTATTATCGACAGTATAAACTGTTGAAAGTCAGATAACAGCTGAGTGGTAGCCTCAGCACCTCTTTGCCTATGAATCAACATCTTTAAGCTTTGTATTTACCAGTTGTTCCTTTGGAAAAATGAACAATGCTCCAGCCTGTCGCCTTTGAAGAACTCAGTCTTTCAACAGCAGGGCAGTCGAACTGAAGTGGTAACACCTGGTACTGTAACCGATGACTCACATGATAAGCTGCAAGTCTCTCCCACTTCACCGGGCAATTTCTCAATCAAATAATTTGCTGATATTTTAATTCTATGTTTTATTTTGCGAAATGATAGTCATCTCCGTAATGACCTGCCTCTGTAAACTAGTTAGAAAGAATCACTCAGGCTTTAAATGTAGAGTCATTATAAATCCCATCACTGTCTCCGATAGTGAATATAATTAAAGTGAAAACATGGAGCCAGCAGGTTAGAGGAGAATTAAAGTCCTCGCTTAAAGTGTTTATTTCTTTGTTCTCTAAAAGGAAAATGTCAAATCCATGATACAACATGAGGTATACTCTCACTCACTCTCCACACTGGTATAACTCAAAAGACATCCTATCTTTGCTTAATGCCTTTCCTTCTATTTGGTGGTGCTCTCTGAGTGACCAAGAGGTGTTCTTATCCATTTAATATATGCTCACAGTGTATCCTGTCAAATATAGATTTGAATCAATAGCACTCTGGAGTGGCTCGTTAAACTTAAATCAGCTTGGAAGTGGTGCATGCCTGCCTCACAGCTGCTGTCATTAACCACCGCCTTGCAGATTATTGGAGAAACGTCCTTGTGTGAGCAGATTCGCCAGTTTACCTGAGGACTGTCGGCTGGAACTCTAATGTAAGATGAACCAGGGTACAAACAGCGCATATCCCCATCCCTCCATCTTAAAGCAACAACTAAGATCCATCTTTCCAGTGTCAAGCGTGCCCAATGCAGGCTCAAAAAGTGGCTGTAAAAAGTTTTCAGTTTGGTTCCTCGGAGAGTGTGACAGTTGCAGTCTGCTCGAATCCATGTCAGTCTCCATGATTTACCACAGTGACCAGTTTTTCCTTCTAAACTCACAGGTGCAGGTTAGAGGGCCCTATTGTAACTCCCCCAACTCTCAAGTTACTTCCTCAATAAATAAAACACAGCCCTCAGGAAAGCTTGTATCTCCCAGTGTCTTAGCAAAGGAAAACAATGAAAGAGGAGAGAGAGAGAGAGAGAGAGACCGAAATCTCTCCCTAAACAATTCAAAACCAGTAAAGCTTCTATTATACAGCTCATGTCCAAGCCAGCTGACCCTGTAAACACCTAGTATCCTGGTTGCTGGTTGCTATGTACACCTGTCACAGCGATCCTGCCGTAGCCCCTACATTTATACAGGTTAAAATGCTTTAATAAAGGAAAATGAACAAAGGCTAATAAACACAGAGGTCTTTCTGTTTTTTGGCCGAAACAGTGTGGGCAAAACACTCATCAGTATTCTGCAATGCCATTAAGCAACACTACAGACTACAGCCTCCAAAATGGCAACACCTCTTTGAAACACTTTCAACAAAAACAAATCCTTCATGAAGGGCGGACTTTATTGACTCTTGGCTTCATCATGTACCTGATAAACTGCCAATTGACTGTATATTGAAATTCACCAACTGGGCTGTTTTGAGGTAGGGATTAATTCTGAGTATCTGAGCTGTCTCCATGACAACGAAGCAAACTCCATCTTCTGAGGAAGAATCAAGAGACGTGGTGGAAAGATCATAAAAAATAGTAAGAAGATGTTGAGTTATGATCTTTTTTTTCTTTGTCGGCACAGGTGTGGATCAGGTGTGTGGGATGTTCTGCACCATGACACTGTTTCTTTCTAAGCTGCTGCTCAAGGCTTCAGAGAGACGTATGATGGTCTCAAACTCTCCCTGTGAGAGAGACAGCGCTGAGAAAAGTGTTTTTGCATGTCACAGTGAAATTGACCTTTGACCTTTTCAAAACACAACTCTACCATTTTATCCTATTAGTTATTTGTGTGAAATTGTGTTTTTCGCGATTGTGATTTTCTGTTTAAGTTAGGTTCAAAAATGTGTTTTGTGAGGTCACAGTGGCTTTGATGTCCAACCTTCAAATTCTTATCAGTTCATCCTTGAGTGTTGATATCGTGTTTCCATTTGAGATATAATATTTGAAAGAATGGGACAGAGACAGAGACATATGTGGTCGTAAACGGCAAGAAAACATGATAGAAACTTAATAAGCTAAAACATAGAGCACTAAATCACTAAAACTCTGCCTGTGCATCTCTCTGATGCGCGTCAGGGTTCAGGTGCTCTGTTTTCCAACTGCGTGAATTAATAAATATAATAAAAACAAGTGACTCATCTGCTTTCTGTTGAGAGTCTATTGCACAGCCACGCCTTGTGGGAAAGGGTTAACTGCAGCAGCGACAATAATGAGAGCGCAGTGAGACGTGTGAAGTAATTAGTCAGTCTGCTCTCTAATATTTACCCAGTTAATTATTTGTGAGTATTACTCTTGTCTTCCCTTCAGATGGCTGCCTGTGTTGTTTTTTCCACACCATTTGTCACTGTCCACCTCTTGTGGGTTCTCATCCTTGCTTCCTGTCGTTTTTTTTCTCTTTTCCCCATTTTTTCCTTTCATTCGCTGAAACAGGAGAATGGCATTTTGGTGAACCCGTGCCAGTGGAGGTGTTACACCGCTGTCCCCGGTTGTGCGAGGTCAACTATGATTATTTATTCATCTGCTTGTTTGTCTAACGTTAGTAGCAAGATGTGAAAACGGGTGCTAACTTTCCAGATTGGTGAACATTGTGAAGGTCAGAGTGAGGACAGAGGTTCAACATGACTGGGGATGAAAAGCCTCTGGGCCAAGTGATGAAGAGGAGAGCTCAACAAGGTCAAAGGTGACACTTGGCCTCAGTAAACCTTACATGTGTGCTTCAAGAAAATGACAAAAATCTGAAATAATCAAATTTATAGAAGTACATTTGGACAAGAAACTTCATCTCAAAAGAAGACGGATGAATTCGACGTAACGACCTTGCAACAAACTCGGAGGAGTACTTTTTTGGGAAATACTAAACTATGAAAAATGATTTGCTGGGGGTCATGAACAAAACTCCTGGCCCCGACTTGTGAGATTCCTGAAATCTTGTCACCACGACAAGGCCAAACAACCAGCACCAGAGCCGCCAGGTAGCCAGATGTTACTACCTCTGGACAAAGCCAGGCTAACTGCTTCCAGTCGTTTGGCAGCGGGCCGCTTGCTGTATCCTTGTGATTAAGATATATAAGAGAGGTATAAATCTTGTCATCTGACTCTTGGCAAGGAAACAAATAAGCTAGTATTTCTCCAAACTATTCCTCCAACTTCATAGAATCATAATTGTCCATCGGTCACTATAATTGAAGCGGGTGGATATGGCAAAAGGAAAGAAATGTATTATTACTGTCATTGTTTAATTAATGTTTCACGTGTGGAGGAAATATGACTCCGACCAGTGGAGATGGGGGAGGGGTCAAAGCAGGGGAATGGGGTGGGCTTGGTTCATTGAAAGAAAGACAAAACAGTAATTATTTCATTACGGCATGACAGCAATAATATTACAGTAGTGCAGCTTGCAGTGTGCTTATCTGTGGAACAAATGAGCTCTCCCCCAGGAGAGCAGACTGCAACACTAAGCCTAAGGTAGGGGTTTGCATTGCCTTCTTTCTTTCTCTCCCTCTAACCCACACTTTCTTTCCCCCTTCTCAGCTGCCTTTTTAATATTCTCATTCATAGCACATGCAATTATTTTAAAAATATATTTAGCACAGAAAAAAAAAAAAATTGGGCCTCTTGGGTGACGCAAATGACTTCCTTGTTTTTATTAGAAGACAAGGTGTTTATTAGGGGCCTTGTTGGCTTATTGCAGGAGGTTTCTGAGTTTGAGTAATTGTCCAATTAAGTGTAATTTCAGGATTGGTGCTAACCCAGGCGATTGTGCTGTAAGAGGAAGACTACCACCGGGACACACATTAATGAATCCCACTGAGACCTGTCTACCTTTAAGAAAGAGAGACTGTGTCTGCTTCTGTTTCGCCTTCCCAAATCTTTTTAACGAGGCATTATAACTGGGATTTACAATTGAGTCATGGCACAACTTCTCCCTCCCCCACTTCATTGTTCCTTATTCTTCATCGTCTGCGCACTGGGTTACAAAAATAATTTATCATTCATGTTATTTCAGTTCTCTGAGCAATTGCCTCTTATTCAAACAGAAAGGTTACCTTAATTGTTATGTAGCTCAGCTATTTATGCCCTGGCATAAAAATGCATGTTTGCTGCTTCATGGAAAGGTCACTCATTACAACCCAAATAACTTTTTCTCTGTTGGTGTGGGCTCCTCAAAGTGTTTGCTGGCTACTTCACACTGGGAGATGGAACAAGGTTTTTGAGGGAGACCTCCAGAGATTTTCAGAAGCTATCCATGATCTGATGTGTCTCTCTCTCTCTCTCTCTCTCTCTCTCTCTCTCTCTGACTTTACTTGTCTTGGTCTTTCTCTTAGTAGCATGTCTTAAAGGAGAAGTTTCACATTATGGGAAATATACTGTAGCCAATGTCTTTCTTATCTAGACATAGATGAAAAGACAACTATCACTCTTGTGTCCATCTGTTAAGATAAAACTACAGTGAGGACACAGAGTATAGCACAAAGACTGGGAGACTGGAACAGGGTAGAAAAGCAGCCGATTGGCTCTATGCCAGCACCTTAGGAACTCACAAATCACCATGTTATACCTCACTGGTTTGATCTGAGCAAAAACTAAACTATATGTACCTATAGAATATAACTCAAGTTTAACAAACTCAACTAATAAACACATGTAAGGCTTATTAGTTGAGTTGCTGTAACACATTTAGCATCAGGCTAGTTGTTCACCATTTCCTGCCTTGATGCTAAGCTAAGCTGATTCTACTTCTATTTATCATTAAGGTGGTATTAAAAGTCTCATCTATTTCTGCAATAAAGTCAATGCACATATATTCCCCCCCAAAACAGATTTTTCCCTTCCACTGTACTGTTGACCTTTCCCTAATCTTGGCTAAGTGCCTTTAGTGGCCAAAACATTCATAAAAACACAAATCATGTTTTGCTGCCAGGAGCATCCATTATAGGGACAACATATGACTGCATTAGTATAAAAATTTTATGTTGGCAAGGAATATGAGAACATGATACAAATATGATCCGGGCGGGTTAATGTTCCCTATGAAATTCAAACAGCGAGAGAGATGGACAAATGCAGAAACAAAGACACTTAGACAGAAAAAGGACAGCATTGGCATCAGGTTGACAACTGAGAGGACCTGTAATAGACACACAGGAGGTGAAATATTAATAAGATTGAGGTCTGTGATGTTTAAACACTCAGACAACATCCTCCTGCACCCGTTTACAGGCTCAGTCTTTGTGGCCAAAAAACTAGGTGTCTGGCCGGTCCTAAAAAATTCAACATATTGCATAATGTACAAAGGTCCACCACGGAAACACAAAAACTAGGAAGGTGACTTGATCACTAAAGGCCTGGTCTTCACAGAGTGTCCACAGTTGTTCACTGCTCTCCCCTGTTGTTACGTCTGTATGGGCCCAAGGCTCCAACAGGACACAGGCTGGAGATGAAGGAAGAGCTATGTGCTGGGAGAGTCTTCATTAGCTCAGAGCTCAGTGCAACAAGACTTTGCCTCACTCCACCTGACCCCCGGGCGTACAGAGCGCTCACCCTTCGAGTGGACATCACACAAGTGCACTTGCTTCCAGCCAGTGGAGACATAAAGCACTAAGCTGCTCATATGAATGCTAACAGCATCAGGAGAAATGTGTTTGAAGCTCACATCTAGTTTGAGTTCATGTCAAGGTTGCATTACACCCACCCACCACCAACCCCACCCCTCTTTCTCTCTGTCTCTGGTTCATCCCTTCTCACATTAGAGCCTCTCACAGTCTCACCACAACCACTGACACCACCACCAGCACATCACATCCTCACAGCAGCTACCCACTGCTCATCTTCACACTAAACCTTGTCCTTCTTTCAGGCTTACGTCTCAACACTCCCTCAGAAATAAGCCATTTCAAAAAGATTCATGAGCAGCTGGAGCTGCCATGCTGTATAACTGCAGCCATCACAGGCTTCTTCGCTGATACAGCCTGACGTCTCAAAAGGCTGCGGGATTCAAAACAAAATCAGGTTTCCTGATCCAGCGACAAACTGAGCTATTGGGAAGGCGCTTTTGCTAAGACTCTTTGTGACATGATGATTGGGAGACAGGCTCAAATTCCCTATGAATATGGATGCAACTGTTTATGCCTCCAGGAGAAAAAAAAAATCAAGCACATACTTGACTGGTAAATATTTGTAAAAATCTTGGAATGCTTTTGGCAAGGTAGGCTATATATCTGTTTTGTTAGGGATAGATTATTTTCTTTCCACTGTGTGGGCTTGGACTGTCACTTCATACTATCTTAAAAAGGATTATCTGATGCACCTAGGTCTGATTTCAATTTGAATAGGTGTGAATTTATTTTGCAGTGCTCAATATCACATACAAATAAGTCCCCTATAATCCAATTCCACCCCCACATGAGAGAAAAAGGATGAAATAAGAATCTCATTATACTGTCCTGCTTTATGTTGGCTTGTTCCCTCACAAACAATCTTCTGAATTCAACATCACGGTGTTTACTCGCGGCTCTTGAATAGACAGAAATGTTAGTGAACGACAGGTGATGTTTTTCTAATTTCATAAAATTCAGGTACAGAAATTCATCGCCGCGCATTAATTCATTTTGAAATACCTGCTGTCCCCCTCCACTGCCACATCACCACCCCTGTCTTATTTACTGCCCCTGCCCTGATACTGAATTCATAGTGACTGAACGAGGTGGTATGAAATTAGACTGCATTGTGTGTCTCTGGCTAATAATTCCAGATGGAATAGTTCCTCACTCCGCTTGACATGATGCACCTAGAGAGAAATATGGAGACTGAGAGGGAAAGTTAAGGTTGCTTAGGTTCATTCAGAGGCCTTAGAAGCACAATGAATCAAGCTTTACTAAACCTGGGGAGTGGTGAGGACCTGTGTAATTTGCTCTGAGAAGTGTCCTCTGAGGAGGTGTGTGGTGCTTCTGGCCCCAGGAAGATGCCTGCCCTGTTCTGTGACTACAGCGTGATGTGATGATAAGATGAGGTGTCCTGTTTAAGAGCTTGATTAATGGCTGCGGATGAGATGGCCTCTCAGCACAGATACTGTTTGGCTTCACTG
>OMNW01007847.1:62263-75056 GCA_900303245.1 Selene dorsalis
TCGTTGTATCCGTCAGCCATAAGGAATGACTCAACCATCACTCAGACGTCTCTTTCCTTCTCTTTTTCACAGTATATCTGCAGAATACCACTGGGATGCTGATGCCTGCGTGTGTGACTAATGCTATTAAGCTTTGTTTTAGGCACAAACACACACCAGTCACGAGCAATTCTCCTCACTACTTTTTGACCAGTTTACAGACATGCTGTAGCACTACAGTAACAGCTTATGCAGCAAAGAGCTGAAAAATGACAATAAATCATTAACTCCTCTTGCACCATCATTTTGATTGACAGAAAAAAAACCCATATAAGTTGTTATTATTATAATTACCAATGTTTTTAAGTTGAGGCTAATTTCAAAAAGTGATCTAACTTTAGGTGTTTAGGTTCTTGCTTCTTTTCAGGGTGGTGAGCACACAGGTCATCTGTGCAAGCACCTTTTGAAGAGTTTTTTTTTTTTTTTTTTTGGAGTCTGTAGGAGCCGCCGCAGGGCTACCCGCCACCTGGGCCTGCACCTGCAGCGGCTCCACCTGGGCCCATGTTGGCCCTCCTACACATCGCAGCATAGCCCATAGGCCCAACGCCCCAGCGCCTCACTCGCACTGCATTTTCTTTTCTTCCCTGATAAGTGTGTATCAGCCATTTCTCCCAGCTTAACAGCATACAGTCGCTTTCTTGGTGGTAGTAGCAAATATTCAAACGAGAACTTTGAAGGCCGAAGTGGAGAAGGGTTGAATGTGAACAGCAGAAGAACATGGGTCAGTCCTGACAACTGCTGTCAGGGGCAGGGGGCGTGCACAGTTCAGCCCGAGAGGAGGGGCCCAAATTGAATGTTATGTAACTGCAACAAACAAACCTACATTTTTACCTTTACCTTTGAAGTTACATTTTATTGTGAGGCAACGTCCAGTAGCTGTTGTAATTATGGAAGTAGTATAAAGAGTCATAAAGTGTTGGAAGCAGGTCAGGGCGGGTGACCACAACCATTCACAACCTCAACCACACGTTTGGCCAATGATGAATCTAACAAAGTACTTATTTTTACCCAAACCTTTTCTAAACTGAGCTGTTTCTTGTTCATAAGAGTAACCACATGTTTATGTCTGCAACCATGACAATGAAGGTCTGGTACATTTTAGCAAAAATACCAAATTCAGCCAGCAGCAGCAGCAGCAGCACTTCAAAGATGTCATTCACCTGCTAAATGTCACCGAAACAGATGCAAAACAACAAATTGCTCACCTCAGTCAGTGCTGCTCACTGTCGTATAATTAACTGAAACTGACTGTTGCTTTTACCAACAGTGAGGCTCAGCAGCAGGTCACTTGAACACAAAGCTGTGTGGGCCGTGTTTCCACAGAGCACGGTGGGGGAGTTTTTCTGACAGCTGTCAGTCCAGGAAACAAAAATCTGGATCAATATATATTAATTAAAGTACCTGGATTGGTCCTGGTCTTGATAATATGAATGAGTGAGCGACATCCATACTTCCCTTTCATTTCAGGGTATTTGTTTAATCCTTTGTTCAACCTACTGACTCATACATGAGTGGAGTTACAGGACACGTCTGCACACATAGCGTCAGTATCCCAGTAGTGTCGATCATTTATGTTTGTGTGGAACATACAGTAAGTGAGCTGCTTGCTCATACATGCTTCTTACACAACAATGTGAGTAAATGAATTGCAGGGTCACGAAATAAGCAGCAGCCAGACGGTTAATGATATGTCAGTGAGCATGAACCCTCAACAGAGTGTATAATAAATACAGAGGGTGGCGCTCTAGATGACCACCTAATGCCTAACAACGTCCTGGCCTGATGATTTGCAGTGATGAGCTAATTCATAGCCTTTCCGCTGACATAAACCCTGTGTTATAATTTTCTGCATTGCTAATTTATTCATAATGTTGTTGTCTGAATAGAAGAATATCACACAATTGTTAGCAATCGATTTCTTCCAGAAGCACAAATTCCCAAATTGAAGCTGTTGAGAATGTCAGCAGTGTATATGAATGCCAGTATTATCCCACAGTGATAGTCTTACTGATAGTCTGTGGCTTTCCATATTATTATTTTTTAATCATTTATGAGATTTCTATTCCTTTCCTTTCTATATTACAACTTTTGTAATAATTGCACCAAAGATTAATTATATCTTTTATCCTGCTCAATAACACTACTGTAGAATCTGTCATCATTTAAGTCAATGATATCTTCTGAGCCCACTTTCTATATGCTGCTTTTGCTTATGTGGCTTATGATTGATTAATTTAGAAAGGCAGGTTTGTATCCACTTAACCATCATGGCAATTACCCTTTAGTCTTGTCGTCTGGCAATGATGAACTAACTTCATGAAACAGGCCCGAGGTCTGTTACTATCAGTGTTTAAAGAAGCAGCAGCGTCAGAATGACAACACACTCGCACATGCTAACCGTATCTCCTCCAAAACACATCATGGCTTCTAATGTGTCAGGTTTGTGGTGCAGCAATTTCACAACCAAATAGCTTGCAGGAATGATAAGAGTTTCATTACTGCACGAACAAATCAAAGGCAACAAGCAGCATCATTCATAAAACAGATTTCAATATTTCACCTGTTTTAATTTAGGTGTTCAACAAAGCGACTGAGAGATGGAAAACAGAGCAAGAAATAATGGAGAAGGTGGGTATAGGTACACAAAGAAAGCAGCACTCCAAAGGATATTGCTTATTCTAGTTGTGTGCTAAAGTCTGCACTCTGTGTTGTGCAATTTTGAAAAATAAAATCTAATCAAAACAACAATGCAAGAATAAAAGACCTGCCCTAAGGCTCCATCTTACTCCTCAGCTGAAAACAATATGATATTTCTATTATTTTAGCTTTGAAGCGAACCACAACAGCCTAAGTTAAGTTCGTGTCTCATGTTAAATCTTTGACGTTTTCAAGACAAGAGAACACTACAATAGAGGAATTTTGTGAGATTTAAAGAGCTTATTCTTTTATTTGCAAAAGAAACACTATTAGATCAATTCTGACAAACCCAACATGGGAAGGAGTACATGCAGACACATGCAAACTGAATTAATTTCGGTTCACTTTCATATAACTTCAACAATTACAACAATTTTACAATGCACCATAACACCTGTCTTGTACTGGAATGCAAAAAGCTATAAATGTTTTAACCTTACTGTCAATAAAGAGCGGCACTGATTAAGCTATATGATATTTCTATGTTGTTGATATTCAACTAAATTGTATAAGACTAAGGTGTTGCCATTCTTCTGTCCACACCTTGTGTAGTACATAACACCCTGTCAATGACAGGGTGTTATGTACTGACACTGTCCACTTACCTATTATGGTGTGGCCGTGAACACACAAACAGCAGTTAAGTGCGTAGTCATCTGATGTAACAAGGCCAAAACACCCAAATTAAACACTTTATTTTCTCTGTGCGCCTGTTTTCTTCCCACTTATCATTCAGCCCTGGACACACAAAAGGCACAAAACACCAAGACTTACTAAAGAGTGAGAACTGAAGGAGTTCAACTGTTGAAATTGCAAAGGGATCGAGAAAAGCTGCATCTGTATGATCACAAAAAAGCAATTTTTGTTTAGGTCAGGGGCGGCACAGGGGGGTGGCTCAGTGGTTTGGCAGAGCAAGAAGGTCCTGGTTTTGAACATGGATGGATTAAGAGAACTGGACACAATATTCTGAGATGTTATTTCCCAGCAACCTCACCCACCAAAGAAATGATCCACTAATAGGTAGAAGCAAATACATTTTCTGGATAATACAATGCTGCTAAACCAATGTTTATTGTCAGCATAACAGAGAAACTTTTTAGTTTTGCTTTACTTACTCAGTCAAACAAAATGTTCATATTTAACAAAATGAAATAACATGTTTCTGTACTTGGTAAAGGTTAGGAATAGATGTGTATTAATAAAATATTAACCATGGTGAGAAATTTTGTCATAATTCTTATGTAAAGTCTTGAGTTACAGCTGTGCAGTCATCTTGACCTTTGACCCTTGACCACCAAAATCTAATCAGTTCATCCTTGAGTCTGAGTCAACAACTGAATTTGAAGGGATTCCCTTTAGGAGATCCCAGGTTTCTATGTTTACAAGGCCGAAATCGTTTTTTGTGAGGTCACGGTTGCATTGATCTTTGACCTTTTAACCACCAAAATCAAATCAGTTGGTTCTTCAGTCCGAATCAATGTTTGTGCCAAATTTGAATAAAATTCCCTCCAGGTGTGAAACCACGTTCATGAGAATGGGATGCACAGATAGTTGGACATATGTTTAAACAAAGTGCTTGTGTTTTCTAAAGCTACTTATTCCTGTAAAATGTGGAAAAACATCCATTGTTTTCTAAGGGACAGGATTTGTCACCAAGCACACGTGGTAACAGATCGTGCTCATTAGAGTCCTCTGACTAACAATTTGGACAATCTATAACTGCACTCAATGCACAGTGTACATACAATACTGATGCTATGTTTCTGTACAGAATCGCTCACTTCTTGTATATATTGTCAGTGGACTGTACATACATAACAAATACATGCATGTAACATACATGTTACTTTTTTTTATTGCTTTATATTTATTAGCTGTACCCTATATTCCTTAGACTGCTGTCTGCTGCTGCAACACTGTAAATTTCCCCATCGCACAACGAATAAAGGAATATCTTACCTTTTCTTAAATGGTATGAAATAGAATGATTTGACTTAATAAGCTTTATTTTGAAAATGCATTCAACCTCATCACTCAAATATGACAATACAAAAAAATTGTAATAGCCATGGTGGCCTCTATAGGTTATTCAGAATAGAGCCTGTTGACATCCAGGTGACCTTACAGTCCAAAGACATGCAGTTCTGTGTATGTTTATTGGCAACTCTGAATTGCCAAAGTGGTTATCTGACCATGAAGCCCCCTGCCTTATGTTCACTCTATGGCTACTGTGACCCTGAAATGTATACGTAGTTATATATAAAATGGGTGAATGTTTATGTTACGCAATCTGTTACAGAAAAGTTGTTTACATGAGTTATGAACCATTTTCATAGGGCTCATATTGCTTGTTACAGATTCTGACCACAAGACTCAAGATTTAGACAGTAGTTATATTTTCATTTTCTTCAAAAGGTCTGTTCATCACAAGCAATCTTTTATTTTACAATTTTCTGTGTGTTTTTTAGTGTCAGACTGAACCATGACAACTGCTTCTGATGTATATATAATTGGAGATCCTTTGTTACTATGTGATTTTATATAGGAAAACTGAGACAATTAAGAAAAGAAGTAACAGCAGTACTGTAGCTGCAGATGGATCTGTGTGCTGTCTACACTTCTTTCCTTTGATCTAGTTAGTCTCCTAGGCATTTGTAATAGACCCATCACTATTGGAAAAAAAGGGAAATTGCAACACATTTCAATAAAAGCAATTGGCCCTCACGCAGACAAATACAGCCACACATTTGCTGTCGCTATGTATACGAATGAAAATGTAATTACCCTGCCTGTGAAGCCCCTCTCCCTCTCCCTCTCTCCCTCCCTCCCTCTCGTATGATTATGTTTTTCTGCCTGTGTTATCTGTGAGAGGAGTGTGCTGCTGTGCTGATTAACAAATAACTCTGTGATGAGCCCCACAATGTCCAGTTAGGCACAAACTAGATTCACTGTATTGGGACAGGGGAGCCGAGGTCCTCTGGGAATTGAAAAACTGCTAATCAAGTCATGTCATTTTAACGGCTAGAGGGCCTGATTCTGCTGTTATATTATACGTTTTAGCTATATTTTCTCTGCAGTATGGTTTAATACAGAGCACCCACTTCAACATTGTTCCAATATTAGGATTAACCACCACTGGTGGATGTGTAGCAGGCTATTCAGAGCTGCACAGTGTGACTCTTATAATGTAATTAGTCCATCTCTCTAGGAGGGTTTTTTCTAGCTTTACCTATATGCTAAAGTAAAGTGCAGTCACTTTGATGTTAAAAAGGATAATAAACGCAACGATAAGGTTGAATGTTGGGTAGAGCGAGGCTGGTGTGAGCCAGCCAGCAGAGGTCTAATTGGATGAAGAAACCCTGTTGCATGAGGCATTCTTGCCTGAGAGTGTGCAGACATTATGAAAACCTCCCACGCTATTTTCAGTTTATTCAATTAATTTACAGATCCCTTGAATTTTTTTTTTTCATATTTTGTTATGTTGCAGCCTTATGCTAAAATCAAAAGAATTCATTGTTTCCCTCACAGGTTAACACACAGGCTACGGCCCCATGAAGCAGACAGAAATTTTATTGATCAAATGTATTAAAAATGAAAAAGTAAAATATCACAGTGACATATGTATTCACACACTTTGCCATGACACTTGCCTCCCGTTTCTCTTGATCATCGTTGAGATGTTTCTGCACCTTGACTTGAGTCTACCTGTGGTGAATTCAGTTGATTAGACGTTATTTTTGAAAGGCACACTCATGTGTATAAGGTCTCTCAGCTGACGATGCTCATCAGACCAAGCCATAAGGAGGAAGTTACTGCCTGCAGAACTCAAGAGATAACATTGTGTCGAGGCACAGATCTTGAGAGGGCATCAATGAAGGTTTCCAAAAGCACAGTGGCCTCCATAATTCTTCAGTGGAAGAAGTTTGGAACAACCAGGATGCTGAAGCTATAACAAGCCACCCCATCAAACTGAGCAATTAGCACCAGAAACAGTAAGGTCCAGAGATCGTGTGAAGATGGGTTAAGTTAAAAGTTAAAAGGTGTTAACTTTTTAATAAATTTGCAAAAATTTCAGAAATTCTGCTTCAACTTTGTCATCATGGGGCAAAATCCTGTGTGTTGACTCAAACTATTAATTCTTTTGATCCTAGCATAAGCCTGGAACGTAAAGAATGGAAAAATTCAAGGGGTCTGAGCACTTTCTTAATGATGGGAATATTGCCTGATTATTGTTCTAAGTCCTCAGCTCTAAGCAACTAGATGTAAATGCATCGTCACTGGTCTTGTCCTCAATGTGATCCCGACAGGAAGACCAGAAATCACCCTGTCTCCATGGTGGCCCGGCTCAGCCTCAGCCTGTGGTCGAGTGATCTCACTCAGTGTTATAATTCCCCCTCTTCCATGTTTGGTGCTGTGGCTTTTGTTTTGACCAGGCTGAGAGTGAGCCTTAACTGATCGCCATGCCTCAGTGTAGCTGAGGAAAAACATTGGTTCAAACAATAGACAGAGGATCAGAGAGGTGGGAGAGTGAATAATGTGTCAGGTGCTCCAAATGAATTAAAGTGCAGAGCGGAGCTGTGGAAATACCTCTGTGTGAGGGCCTAATCAGTTGCAAACAAGGGAGGGAGAGAAGGGGGAAAAAAAGCTTTCATTCCTGTAACTAATCATTTGCGGTTTCCCCATGCAGTCAAGCCAACGCCAAAGGCAGAGACTAATAAACTGGGAGGCTGTGTAGATTTATAAATGATTAATTAAGGGGCCTCCCACGGGAACTACAGCAGCTATAAGCAAAAATATTAATTAGTTGAGATGAGACTTAAACTAACAGGAAAGCATTCCAGCCATGTTGGAAAGCACAGGGCGGGGGCAGCTTGTTTGAGTCTGGGCTAACAAAGAGGGGCCTCACCACTGCACCACAGTGAGGTGAGGGAAGGGGCTGTCTTGAATTTGGCTGGAGGATAATGAAGAGTTACATAGAGTGTCAGACAGAGAGACACACAGGTCCTTAGTATTGAGTTGTAAGAGAGATGACTGAGTGACTTAGAGGGTTAGGATTGGGTCTGAAATGAGTTCTCGACTGCCTCAAGTACCTCCGCACCCTCCCACACACACAGCTACATTACCATCTCTGGTTGCGTCTCTTCATGCCTGCCCTTCAGGGAGGTCTCTAAAGCCTCTCTCCTCCGCTTCTTTTCATGAATGTCAAGATGGCGAGTTTAAAGTCCTGCAGATTAAATGGGAAGTGTTGGGTTTATTCTGAATCTAATGAAAGAACTAGATAATTTCATGCAGAGGATCTCAGTGTCACAATTCATATTTCCTGCTTTCCGCTGCGAAGGTGGCAGCCGATTTCACCATTTTTGATTACTGCAGCATCACCCAGGATGATACCACCTGGCTACATGACCCAACCAAAAGAGTCGGAGTAGGTGTGATACAGTGAAGTGCAGAGACTACCAAGGTCTCCTGCTGCTAAAACTATTCCTGGCAAGTGTCAAGTCTGATGGCTGATCTGATCCAGCTTCTCTATCATCTGTCAAGTCAGACACCAACAGCGAGAGAGCTGCAAAGTCAAACAATGATCTCGTCTCCTGTTTCATGTTTGCTGATAAATAACAAGTTCTGCTTGCGTTCTCAGTAAAACACACCACAGCCCCAAAAACAGTAAGCAACAGCGCTCACAAGAAAACGCAAAGGACCAATTAGCAACAGACAAAAAAACAACAACATATTCATTTCATGGATCCCACAATCCCAAACATCAGTTTCTGTCAAAAATCCAATTTCCTACAATTTGAAATCACATATTGAGTCTCTGACACATGGCCTCTGCAGTCTGAATAATGTGCCTGGACTCTGCATACTTACACATAATGTTCACCAGTGAAAAAGAAAGTCCAACGAAGAATAGCTCAAGGCGGTAATACTTTCACAAATGGCACTTTTTTCCCTCCCTTCTTTCACAAATCACAACATAAGAACGGGACAATAAAATTGGGGCCAACAAAGCACTACACAGGCAGCATGAAATACAATTACAGAAAAATGAATTCATTTGTAAAGGTTGAGCGTCCTTTTCAAAGGTCTTCGTGATGGGAGCAAAAACCACAGTGGGCACAAGCCGCCTGTGCCAACTCAAATATTTGAGGCCTGAAATAATCAGGACCTTATAGATAGTGCTAGACTGGCATCTGGATGAGATTTACAATCACCTGACTCTACTGTGGATACCTCAAATGTAATCCATCCAGAGAAAAGTGGAGGGAGAAATCAACCCCAAAGTGACTATATCAAAAATCTCTCTATATGTCAATCTTGACTTCAGTTTCGTGTGCAGGTTAAAAAGAACTGGCCTTGACTGTTTTCATGTTTTCAGCACAGAATCAGATGAAAAGAGTGTGAGATGAAAAATTAGGGCCAAGTAGACACTTGAAGAGAGAGGCAGACATTCCTTTAAGCCATCATAAATGACTCACTGGAGGGCCAGGCTCTGGTGGCGGTGAGGTGCTTCAGAAGTCAATGTTCCCAGAATCTAGTGTCAAGGGTGAATACATGTTTTTAGATTTCATAAATAAATATTTCATTCAACTGTCAATGACATGTATGTGGTGGAGGAGAGCCCTTTTATGTCACTCTGGTTTTGGATGGGTCGATGGTATGTGTAGGGAAAATTGAGGCTACTAAAGGCTACCAGCAGGAGTGAGCCAGGAAAGGACTCCATTTGAATGATGGGCAAAGAAAAGAAATGTTTTTTTTTCTTCTCCCTGATGTTATTGCTGAGGGTGTCCAGCAGAACTGGAGTGACGTTTGACAACAATTAGTGGTGCTGCTTTGAGCTGTGACAGGCAGACCCATATACAACACAAAGCAAACTCTGGTCTTCAACTTCACAGAGGATCAGACCACCAGCCCCATCACCGCTCCAGACGAGAGTGATACTGAGAGAAATATCTAGTGTAAGAGTCGGGAAATTTCATGCTCAGGTTCAATGTGAAACAACATTGGAGCAAGAATTGCAAACTTTCATCACATATCAACACGACTGTCGAGCTCAAGCATCACACTGATGTAAACAAGTACTCAAGTGCTAAACATGACAAAATGCAGTGACAAACGTAGTGCCTTTATTCACTAAATACACTGTTACAAACACTGTTTTTACCTATTTCCCACCAAAAGGAACCTGGTGCCAGTGCTTAGCTGGTTCAACTTGTGTGCCTCCACAGAACCAGTTTGCTTTTCCACTGGCAAGGAGCCAAGTCAGAGTCACACCATCACGTCAGTGTAAAACGTCAGTAGGTAACTGTATACATCTCTGCTTACCCAGAAATGCTCAGAAGCACAACAACGACGGAGGAGCTCACCATCCCCATGAAGTTGCCACTCCTATCCTTGCAAGCCTACGCTGCGATCCAGAGCCAGAAAATACAACTGTTACTGACTACCTATCTTCATCATAATTGCAGCGAATGGCAACTAATGAACATCAGCTATTGTTAGCCACGGCCTGTAGCTTGGCTACTTAGCTTCGAATATGCTTGCATCGTGTAGATAGCAGTTTAACAAACATAATAAGCTCTATGGTAATAAGATATTGATAACATCAATGTATATCTTTGCGCTGGTCCTGTTGGTCAGCTAACCCGGCTCCCAGCCCCAGACGTAATTGGTTCTTGGCTCTAGACCAGCAAGGATTTGGTGCTTGTCTGGAACAGTTTTGAGAGTCAGGAGCCGGTGCTTAAGCAGTCAAAAAGCAAAGAACTGGTGCTATAAGACAGGCTCTGACTCTGAACCAGCACTGGAACCAGCTCAGTGGGAAAGGGGTATTTCTGATGTGATTGCTGGTTAAGGTTTAGTCACACTACTTTTTGCCTTTTTCTGATGGTCATGGCTGAAGAGGCCATTCAGGCATTGGCAGTTGGTATGATTGCCATGTTAAAGTGGCAAAGGCTTCTGGGAGCTTTGGTAATCAGATGTCATTACAGAGCACCTAGATCAGGGTGAGTGGATAAACAAAAGCTTGGACTTCCTTTTTGTTTCCCATATCAAACAAACAGTCAATATTTTGTGCCTATGCCTTACCAAACTTTAATCATAACCTAACAGCATAAAACACATTTATCTCTACCAGCTTTGGAAGGGACGTCTGATGAACAAACATACACCAAACCCAACCCTATAAAGACACGCAGACAAACTTTCCCAGCTCATGATAGATATAAATGAGGATGTGTTTGAAATAAAGGTTCAGATAAGATCGGTGTGGCTGCGCCGTTGTGCACCTACCTTAAACTTTAGACTGATGACACCATCTAATTTTAAGATCTTCAACAAATGAAACAACCAATGTATTAATTCAGAAAATAATCAGCAGATTATTCTATAATAACAATAATCAACAGTTACAGTTGGACACAAAATAGTTCAAGGGACTCAGTGTTTGTTCAACTGAAAAAACACACACAGTAAAAGTAATTATCATGATTATATTATTGTTTAATAATTGTAACAATATTGCTAGTAACCATATCATGATACAGTAATATTTTCAGAGATGTTATCATATGGTGAAAATCTAACACTGCAACTCTAATCAACCACTGAGGCCTGGCTTCACAGTCACTGTTACATTGAATGAATGAAAAAAACAAAGTTGCATTTTTCAGTATGTGGCCATCTACATTACCCATCCTTCTTTGGATTATTTAGCAAACAAACCAAACAATCCAATATGTATTGTCATACAAATTTGAAAAGCCTAGTGTCCCAGGAGATGACCAGCAATGGAAACTAAATGAATATATGCATGTAGCCTCACATAAACATAAATAGAAACAAGATATGTACTGAACATAAGCAGGAAACTTTACTTTAGGTCCCCGCTCCTGTTAGCTAATACATTATGTTACAAATTCATTCAGTCTGTGCAGGTCAATCAGATTATTCCTTAGCAAACTAATTTCTTTATTTCCAAACTGTTGTCATGCACACTGTTGTCTAAAATATCGTTGTTTGCTGTAGCAACAAGATTTCCCTTAACTGAAAACTTGGCCACGTAATGTACAAGCAGTTGCTGTTTTAATCATAATGGCTTACAGTATCAGGAGGCAAGTCAATCAAAATGGTCTGTATCAGCAGCCTGCACTGGCCCGCATTTGCTACTATTATTTGTTCAAGTTCAAAAGGTTGCTGCAGCAGCACCACACACAAAACCATGCTGACGTTGTGTGTGTAACATAAGCGTTTGTGTCTTGAGTAAATTGCAGGTAGAGGCAATGACTTCAGGAGCTAAAAACAAATTTAGGCAATAATTGAAATGTAGCATAAAATTGCCCCCACAAATAACCATGAGCCATTACGTGAGCACAGTCTCTCCCCTTTCACTAACAACTAAGAAACCAAACCTCAGACACACAAAAACAGCATGCATGCATGAACACACACACACACACATTCCTGTATGGGCATCATAGTGAGCTCCAGGTAAGTGTGCAGATGAAGTGAGGACCAGCCTTTCTGCTACACTTAGAGAGAAGTACTTGTAACTTTCCCCACCAGATGACCCGATGATTCAATGTCTCACCTCAGATTCTTTAATAAACAAAGTGAAACAATCAACATTAAAACACACGACTAGTGAAGTGAGGACTTTTTCATGGGCGCCATTTTGGATTAGTGTATAGCTAGACTTTTTGACTTATGTCACTTTTCAAGTCTTTAAAAGAAATTAGCCAGAATTCAAAGCCATGTAAAGTCAAATACAGCAGATGTCGTCGGATGCGCCGGAACATATCAGTTCCCAGTCCCTGTTCTGGTCCCTTTCTGGATCCCGGATCTGGTTCTGGTCCTGGTCCCGGTCCCGATCCCGGTCCCTGTCCCGGTCCCGGTCCCGATCCCAGTTCAGGTCCCGGTCCCGGTTCCGGTCCCCGTTCGGGTTCCGGTTCCGGTCCCGGTCCCGGTCCCGGTTCGGGTTCGGGTCCCGGTTCCGATCCCGGTCCCGGTTCGAGTCCCGGTTCCGGTCCCGGTTCCGGTACCAATCCCGGTCCCGGTCCCGGTT
>OMNW01007848.1:9818-20293 GCA_900303245.1 Selene dorsalis
CTGCCTACGGGTGTTTGATGTGAAATGTTTGAGAACCACTAGGGGTGTAACGGATCAATAACCTCACGGATTGGATCAGGTCACAATTTTTTGGGGGGTGGGGGCACTGGTAGTACACGTGTTGGTAAAAACAAACAATTTTGTTGTTGTTGTTGTTGTTGTGGTGCACGACGTACAGCTGCCAATGCCAGTAGAGTTTTTTAATTGTCCATTTATTTGACTGGGGCAGTGCGCCTCTAAGAACCTAAGAACCACTCATCTAGAAAATATATCTATTAATATTCAATTAATACAAAAAAAAGTCAAAAATATAAAGATATTTGATTTACAATGACATATGACAAAGATAACTGATACATCTTCTCAGTTAAGAACCAAATATATTTGTCCTTCTTTTTTCAGTTGCAGGGCGTCTTCTTTTTACTTGACACATTCTCACATTTTACATTTACAGTTCACATGACAGCGGCACTTGAATTTGTAGCGGGCAGAAGTGAGAGTTGCTGCCCTGCTTAAGGACATGAAACTCCCTGCTCTTTAAACACGTCCTTAGGTGTCCCCTGCGCGAGTAATGCAGAAGAAAATCCAGCAGGGACTCAGATTCCTACTACATTACCCAGAAATGTCAGGGAAATAATCAGCACTGTTCTCTGAGCCAAGTTACATGGCTCGAAACAAGGAAGGTGTGGAAACAGCATGGCAACACAGAAAAGAGTGACAACGATGTAACTGAAGCAACAACGCGGGACAGTGAAAACGCAGCTCTAGCAGCAGGATCCCAGTTTGAAGGCCTACAGCTGCCCCCTTTTACCAATGTTAGCTGGCCTCCAACACTGACTCTGCTCATTGTTTTTCTCCTCTGTTTCCTCAGGATGTGGGGCAGGGTCTGTTGCCTAAGCGATGAGGTCAGCCATGCAGCTTTCTCTTCCCCAGACCCAGAACAGGATGGGTGTGGAGCTCGGGAACAAGACTGATTTACAGTCATGAGCTTCTCTCTAAGCTAGCAGGCCAGCCTGCTGGTTAGGGCCGGTATGCACTAACCTTGCAGCTCTCACGGGGTGATGATAGCTAGTCTGGTAACACTAACTCTGTGCTGCCGACACACTAGGACACAGAAACCACTAAAGACCTTCTAAGATCTTTTGGTATGCTGTGCAAACACTGTAAACATTTAAGACCATGCTGCTTCTACAACAGCCAAGTCTTCCTCCTGCCTGGAGAGAATACAGCCTTCCTCTACAAGGTGATTAACTGATCTGGTTACAGTAAATCTAACAGGACTTTACAAAAGGCATGTATGTGTAGCAGGTGCTGCTGTTTCAGCCCTTATAGCCACTGTCTGACGATACACACGGCCGACTTGCGTGTGGGTGCAAAATAGAGCTGAGCAGATCATGTGGTTGTGAAGCCTGGTTGTGATAAACCGTACCCGCTCTCTGCTGTGTTTGTTTGCAAAAAATAAAGCATGTTTGTTACTTGGCAGGATACTGTGCATTATTCTTTTGTTAATCTACTTCAACGTCTGTCTTGCTGAGTCTCGTGAAAGTAAATAAAGATTAAGGCAGGTTTGTCTGCAGCTGTGTACATAACCATCCAACTTAGATACACAATGTCTGGTGATTACTGTATCACCTCTTTTGTTTTGTATATGCTGCTGCAATGTCAAATTTTCTGGTCTGCTGGATTAACTCATGAGAGCTCAGCGAGTTTCTGAAGTTAGTTCTGATTTGTTTAAATGCACAAGTACTCGTGAAAATATACTATGTACGTATAATGTCACATATTCATGAAGCCAAACCTGAGGTCTAAAGTTTGATAACAATGCTGACACTCTTTGCTGAGAATTTCTGTTTCATATTGTGATTTGACATGGCCAAACAAATACACAGTGAATCAAACCGTCACACACTGAACCTGAGGCTCGTGGGGAAGTTGCACACTTTGCCAAGTCAATAATGGAGGGAATTTACAATCAAAAAGAGTATATCATACTCAAGGTCTATTCTCCCCCTCAGTCATGTCCGTCCAGCATAGCACACTGCTGCACTAATCCATTCTCTTCAGTGTTAACCTGCAGACATGAAGCAGAGTGTCCACAGCCCAGTGAGGTCACTCTGCTCGAATCTCACACGATCCTGAGGAATTCACAGAGTAAAGTCGAGCGGTGGCTTCTTACCCACAAACATGAAACACAGAAGCAAAACAGGCCAGCAGACAGGACACTGTCACATATGGTTTCAGGGACACAACTGTGCGAGGACTCATCCCCTGGGCCACATCAGTATCTGCAGCGAGGCCAGGCCTGGCTGCCACCTGGCCTGCACTGCACAAGACTGATTGGAGAAAACCTCTGGAAAACTGTGACTCAGAGGTGCAGACTGGAGGAGTGTTCACAATCTGCTGAGGGGATTCCCTTCCTCCAGTGGTTACCAGGGTGGGCAGGTCAATACAGATTAAAAGATGGAAAGAGTGGCGTGTGATCATGTTTCCAAACACCTGCATGTCGACCTGTCGGTGATCAGTGAGCCTCGGGACAGGGACCTGTGGAGTCTCATTAACTGGGGGTTTACTGGAAGTACAGTTAACTACAATCATTAAGTATTTACAAATATTTAACATGGTTTGTTTTTGCATATTTAGGGAGGGTGTGGGATCAGTTAAATACACAACGCGTCTCACAATGTTTAGATTTCATAGCGCAGCGGCTGAATTGCATTTAAAATGAATAGCTTTGCTCAAAGAGCTTTATAACAATCCCTACGTGTTGCCAATTACCAGGGGACTGGACTGAAACCTACAGCCCTCCCTCTGGTGGTAGTGGTAGGAGGTGAGTCATGACCCAGAGAGTATCTGGCCTTGGACCCTGACACAGAGTGATGTTCGACATTCCTCTACAGCCTCGCCCCCTTCTTCAGCCTGCTGTTCTCACTACTTTAGTGAGACTGCATGCTCCCTCTCACCCAACAATCAGCCCTTTCACGAGTCCATAGCAGCAAGAGCATCTAATGTGTCCTGGAGGCATTCTCACAGCACGCCAAGCTCCAAATGTGGGCCATCATCTCTCCACTTAAACAATTCACAAGTCTGCTTTCTACTTTGGGAGTTCAGGACAATGGGAGCATTCCTACAAATACCTGCCTAGCAAAACACGCCATTTATTCTGAATTAGCAAGGTAAATATAGCAAACTGACCAGCTGGTGAAAACTATAACAACAAAATTAGAAGTTCAGAGGTTCAGGGCCAAAGGTCAAGGACCAATGAACTGAAGAGGTGGCTGGTTAAAGCTGGACAAAAAAAATAGATAGAGGTGACAGGCTGCATGAAGTTACACTGACAGGATAAATTATTGTCATGAATGCTAAAGACGGACACAGAGCTGATCTTAAAGTGAAATATCTTATCGTTCCTATCGTATCTTAAAGTGAAACTGCTGCTCTAATGATCGGTCAATTGAGAGAAAAATTAAGGTAACAAGTTTGATTATTGATTATTATTTTTTAATGCAAAAATGTGAGTGTTTCCTTTCTTTCTATTTTCTATCAGTGATGAGTTTCAGTGGTCAGACTTCTCTGGGTGTCAGACTGTTGGTTATACAAATCACACAATATGAAGCATTTGTATTAGTCAACCTATAGACAACCTGTGATAACACCCCCCAAAACAGACACAAATTAAATGAGAAGTTATTAAAACTTACATTAATCTGCAAACATATATTTGAAGTTAATATTACTTACACATTACATTAAACAACAACGTACCAGGGAAATCTTCCTTCTACCTGGTACGGATGTCCACCATGTTTACTAAGGTCATGTTGTACTCAGAAAAATCTGTCAAGTCAATAAGTAATCAACTGTAATTTCTTGTACTGTGTCTACCACTGCCACAAAAGCAAAGTTGTGACTTGGAAGCCAATGATACAAACTCACTTGTTATTATTAATGCAAAAATAATTCATCAGTAAGCCAAGAAATTCAATTACAAGAGAGGTTTGAATCCCCAACAGCTCCAACCATTCAAGAAGCAGAAACAACAGGATAAGAGTTCAAAGCCGGGAGTCTACCACTGTTTTACCTCCTGCCTTCAGCCAAGGGTTGTCAGCACCTTTGACATAGTGAGACACCATGTTAGGTTTGATTTTGATCTGAATTTGTGACTCCCACGCCTCTATGTGTTTTTACAAGTTAGGACATTTTGAGGTTTTATCAAATGTCTCATCACATCTGTATCTCCTGTATGAGGACCGTCCCTGTGATGGGAGGGTGAACAAAGTGTTTACATGTTCAGTAATTAAGGACGACCAGGCTGCTCCATCATACTGGGGATCCATTATAAGCCAGCCAAGCCAGGGCTGAGCTCACATTGTGCTGTACTGAGCAGTCTAAATGGGGAGGCCTGATGACTCCACCACTTCAAAGCTGGAATGAATAGCCTGGGGGCAAAAGTTGAGGAGGTAATGTTAAAGCTCGATGTCAAAATGTCACCATAATATCTCCTCCCTCCTGGCACTCATATTGATCCAAACAGGTTGATTTAACCGAGCAGGACACCGCGTTGTTATCGTTACTACACAGAGGGGAGTTTAAAAGGAGACGGTGGTGAAGGCTAACGATGTCCAGCCGCTATGTTACTCCGCTACTTACACAAATATATATATAAAAAAACAAAGTGGGTAAAAAAAAGTCAAATATGTGAAAGTCACTCAGCCACAGTGCACTGTAACACCCTGCTAGAAACTACCCAGCATTTCCACAGCTATGTGACCGCACTGAGCCACAAACTGTCTTTTCAACATGAAATCTCGTCGTTAACGTCCACTCCTCCACCCTGCTGCTCTCAGCTCCTCACTCAGCGCTGTTGGAAAACACGGAGCCTCCTCAAAACACCTCAGTAACTCACCTAAATCGTCCATGGTGGCTGCCTGGTCGTGGCCCGTGTCAGCTTGGTGTTTGGTGAGCCTCTCGACTGTTTACGAAGTCTGAATTTTCCTCCCAGAACTTCTCCCCTGCTGCCCCTGGAAGTTGGTCAGGATAGCTGTCGTGAACGCGCCGCGATATGTGCATGTGTACCTCACAGGAGCGCGCGCTCACGCCGAGTCAGTAATGATCGACATCTAGTGGCCAAGGGCTGAAACTACACATATAGGTGAGGTTAGGTAAACAACATGAACTCGTGTTACATTTTAACATTTAAACACATACCTAGGACCACACTGTAGCTCTAAATATAAACAATTACTGATTAGATGGGTGTTGAAAATAACTGTACAGCGAGTCACTCTGAATATACAGGCTCATCTGAAATACAGGAACATAGAAAGGTACCTGTTAAACAGGATGTGTGTAGTATGGAGTAAACAGGATTTGAAAGTTTTTTTTGGAAGGTGCAAGAGGATGGTGAAACTTGTTTACTGCCTCCTCAGCTGTAAATTTAAATCAAATGTGACAAACACTCATGGGTAGATTGTCCTGCTATATGTTCAAGGCAGGCAATGTTTGAGTTTTTCATAATGAAATCCTAACAATAGAGACAAGAAGACAACGCTGAAACAATGGGATAGCATTTATTAATTCAGAGTTCATAAAACACCTTGGAATGTGACCATGTAATCAGATGGTCTCCAGAGACTGATACAGTGGGACATAAGAGGTAGCATAAAAATGAAATAAAATAAAACATGCTGTCCGTGTGAGATTCCAATGAAAAGGAAAACATATCATCATTTAAAAAATGTTGCAGGTTATTCCATCTGCACTTCACATACATCAGGAGTACACTATTAGGTGTGCGTGTGTGTGTGTGTAAATATCTAGTATTTAAAAAATCAAAATGGTGCAAAATGAATCCCAATGTTTAATAAGCAGATGAAATCAGAAAAATACATGTGGAGACAAAACTTAGTATCATACCAAAACATTTACATAAAGACAAAATATGTGTGTGTGTGTGTACAGATGGCCAATTACATAAAAAAAAACACTGGACAGATGTTGCATTCAGCTATTACTGAATTGTACCATAAAGTAAACACACATTTCTGTCTATGTGTCTACTCAGAAATCCAGGTGAGCAACTATAAAACAGCAGTGAACTGACGTCCTGGTGTAAAGACAACAGTGGAGCATGAGGTGTCCTCAGTTTTACTAAAAATTACGTTACTTCCAAATGAACACAATAAATATCATGTTAATAATGAAAACAAAGAAGAGATTTGATTTCTTAGTCTAGTTTTTTTCTATATAAAAATGTCAGTGTATATCCTCAGCTTTCTAGTAAATAAACAGGTGATAATAAGTGTCAAAAATCTACTGATTTCAGCCTCCTCTCCTCCTTCTCAGTAAGGGGCTGCTGGGAGAGGATTTTGTCATGCAGCCGGTGGTGTTTGCCTATACCCAGTTTCGGTAGGCCTCGGTTCAGACCCTCCAGCAGCACACACGACTTGCAAAGTGCCTGGCTGGAAATGTAGCCACAGCGATTACAGGTCCCCTGCACAGGCATCTTCACCCCCTCTCGCACAGACAGGTTCTCACCAGAGTGAATGATATCAATGATAGAGCTGGACCGCACACTCTCCAGATCCTTTAAAAAGGTCCTTGCATAGCCACGATAAGCATTGGGAGAGTAGATACACTCTGTGGAAAAGTAGTCCAACTTCTTAAAGTAAGCATACAGAACAATCTCCTTCTCATACGCATATTTGAGGGGCTTGCAGCGAGGTACAACCCCTTCACCCTCGCTGGCTGTGGAGATGGCAGTGCAGCGACGCAGTCGAGCTATGTCCCCTCGCAAGACATTCATCAATACAGTTTCTGCCACGTCATCAGCATTGTGACCTGTGGGGAAAAAACACATCAAGCTATTGAAATACATCCTAATTAATATTTATTTGTAGACAGTAAGACTGTGGCTGCCATCTCATTTCAAGGGAGAAAAACTTTGTGACATTTTAATAGTGATATTTGACATTACCTGTGCATATCTTGTCCACTTTCAGCATGATGGCTCCTCTGTCTAGTGCCTGCCGTCTGAACACGCCACAGAAGGTGCAGTTATTTTTCAGCCCCACCTGCTTCACTATAGCATCCATAGTCCAGCCGTACAGCTCCTCGTACGACACAATCTTCAGCGGCAGCTCATACTGTTGCTGATTCCTCTTTACGGTCTCCAATGAGTCGTCTCTGTAGCCTGTGATTCCCTCATCCACCGAGAGAAGCATAAGTTCAAGGCCATAGTTGTATCGCTCATTTAGGACCTTCATTACATGTGCGAGTACTGTAGAGTCCTTCCCTCCTGAGGCAGCAATTCCAACTATTTCCCCAGGTTTGAAGAGCTTTGCTGCCACAATCGTCTGGTGCACCTCCTCCTCGAAGGCCCAGAAGAAGCACTCCTTGCACAGCGAGTGGCCTGTTTTAGGGCGCTTCAGCACCGCTCGTTTCTCAGCACAGCTGCTGCACAGGACAGGCATCTTGACTGCTGAAGGAAGTGCATTGAGTTATGATAAAAAATTACATAATAAACATATGTTCCAAAACATCTTCATGCCAAAGTCCTGTGAATAATTTAACTTAACCAACCCCCAATTACCCGTCTTTTTGTTGCAGATGTTTAAGTCCACCTAAGACACTGCACTTTCTATACATGGCTGGATCAATGTGTTCAAATCTGTAGTTTTTATTCATAGAGGCATCAAACCCCGTCCTTCACCATGTTCCCACTTTATATAAGGGATTTCTGTAATATTCAATTAGTAAACATGGCCCTGAGATACCTACATGCAGTACTCCAAAATGTTTAATGATACTGTCTGTGCTTTGGTGAAGCTCTAATCAGACAAACATTATTTGGCTCATCATACACACATCTGGCAATTTCCTCCTGTTCAATACTACATAGCTCTCCTGACTAGGTTTCTGATGAGATTCAGAAATACGGTGTTAACTAGCAGGATGGATTAACTTCAGCTGTGTAGTTAGTTGACTCCACTGTCCCCTGATGTGCTGTGCAACAAAGTGACAGTTATTTACGGTACAAAGTTCAGCGAGATCATCTTCAACATCACAGTAACTGTATCAGTGGACCGGTGCGTGTTTACCACATGGCGAGTTCAACAAAATAATTCAGAAAATGCCTTCAGTTGTTGTCTTGTTGTCTACACCACATGTACCTCGGACAGGAAACGACGTGTTTTAAACCCCAGGTGTGAAGGTGAAGTTTCGCTGGCTAAGTAAGACGTGAGGTTGTCTCTGTTCCCAGTGACAAGACCAAGTGAGCTGAAGTTAAACCTTTCATCTGACTGTCTGAAATGACTGAATACCAATAAAACACACGAGGAATGACACTAAGTTGTCAGGTTTAGAAGCGAAAAATAAAGTCCAATGATACCAAACTGTAAATCACCACCAGACCGTTAACATTAAACGTGCTGCCAGGCGCTAGCCAACTTAAGCTAACAGTCAAAATTCATGCTAGGTGACACTTTCATACCAACGTTTCCGGTGAAGCGACGAATGAAATGAGAAGGTGAGGAAGAAATAGACCACGGAGAGTGCTAATAAAATATAACTTTTATAACATAAAGTCCCTCACTTTTACAGGACTGAGTTAAGTAGCATGTTGTTTCATCATGTGTCGTCAGCTCTTCCTCACTGGAAAACAGAGAGTTGACCGCAGCTGTTGAGCGCCTGCAGCACAGCCTAGTGGTCGGAGTTGGACAGTGCAGATGAAGGTGTTGCTTTTACAGATCATTCACATTGAGCATTAAAAAAAATAAAATAAAATAAAACATCACTGAAATATCTCTACATCATACTGTGGTGTCCCTGTGGTGGGAAGAGGACAAATCAGAGGTAAATCACACAGCCAGGTCAAGTGTAAGCAATAAGGATTTATTATTAATTTGCTTCAACGACTGTCACTACTGTAACAGCTGCAATAGACATCAAGATGCTTTGAGGTGTAAATGAAGGGAAAAGGGGTTGCTGCTGGAGGGGAGTAAGGCGGTTGAGGTCAGGGTTCATGACAGGAAAAAGTCACAAGCTTAGTTGACGGGGTGAAAAGCACCCCTCTGATGCCACTGCATGTCTCTGATGCGTCGAACCGACTGGATCTGAGGAATCTGGGCTCCGAACTCAGTGCTGTCCTTATACTCCCCCTTTTCAAACAGGTACTGATAGCCTCTGTAGCCTGGATACTGATAGCCCACCCAACTGGAGCATCAGGGGCACGGGGGGAGGGAGGGGAGAGGTGGAAGAGACAAGACAGTAAGAGGTCAAAGGACAGTAAAGGAAAAAAAAAAAGACCATCATATGACATTTTCCTCTTGAAGGATGGACTCACGTGCCACTCTGAACCCGAACAGAGGAGACCTTCTCCTGGTAGCCGTGTGCGTGAAAGCTGGGGACATCATCGTCTATGATTTCTATCTTCTTCCCTGCAAAGCTGGGGTTTTCGTAAAGGACAATCTTGTGCTCCTGGCTGTCCTGAGAGAGCAACACAACAACCCAGTGGTTGATTTGAAGCCACAGATGGGACGACTTATTTTATTTTCAGAAATAACAGAAAGTCCCTTCTTACCACTTTAATCGGGCGGAATGCAGCAATGGTGTCACTGCGCCTGCTGTTGGTCCAGGAATCCCAGCGAGGATACTCCCCCTTCTCAAACACATACTGCTCCCCCTTACAGCTGGCCTGTTCATATCCCACCCATCTGAGAGGGCACAGGAGAGACACACAGAGGGTTGTGGTTGGTGCAGGGGCAAAACAGGAAAGAAAGCCAATATGTGTACAACACATTCATTTGTTTTTCTGTCCATTCCCCCATGTCATCCCTCTCCTCAGTCAAAAGGCGGCCCCTCTCTGTCTGTCTGTCTGTCTGTCTGTCTGTCTGTCTGTCTGTCTGTCTGTCTGTCGGGTTATAAAAATCATTTCCTTGTTTTCTGTCTGTCTCTGACCCACACTCACGGTCCACACAGCACCAGTATGGAGCCCACTTTCTCCACGCCTGCTTCCTGGAGGTTGTTGCAGGGACCAGTCAGCTCATGGCAGCGTCCCTGGAAGTTTTCCTGCTCATAGATAACCAGCTGTGTAGGAAGAAAAGAAGAGAATATGTCTGTTCACCACGATGACAGAGTTCTGTGAGTGTCGTTGAGCTGCTGGTCTCAATATTTCCATCTGTTGTCAATCTAATGTTTGGAAGATTCAAGGATCTAAATAGGGACAGTGCACACGTGCTTGCACCAAGGATGAAGTTGTAATTGTGATATAGTCAGTGTCTACTTGTCTGCTGCTTTTCCTCTCACCTTAAACGCACTGGTGCCTGGCTGCTGCTGCTTGGTTGCAGGGTTCTGGTGGTCTGTGGCCATAGTGAATGGATCGGCAAGGATGAAACTGAAAAGAAACACAGACTAGATTATAATTTTATTTTTTCTGATAAGTATCTATAGACATCCATGTGATAAAAAAATATATATTG
>OMNW01007849.1:8620-20745 GCA_900303245.1 Selene dorsalis
TTTTTTTTTTTTTTTTTTTTTTTTTTTTTTTTTTTTACTATGTTGAGAGAATACAGAAAAAATAATACAAGCTTACATTTTTGGCCTCTTACAGTATTTTACAGGTGGTAAGACAAGGCTGATTTTTATGAATTGGCACTACTTAGTGGGTTACTTGGTCTTTTTCTAATTGTATAAATTAATTTAGTACAGAGTTTGTAAGATATCAGAGTATATATTGTTTCTATGACATGGTGTTGCATTTATATCTTTTTTCTACTCCAGTGATCTGTGATGGCTGCAGCAGCTTTTCCTTATTTTAATTTTTTTCCTTTTTAAAGATAATTGTTAAAGAAATCAATCTTTAAAAAAAAAAAAAAAGAAATATTCTGAAGATTGTGTACAGAGTATTCCTTGGTGGAGTTAAAACGTGGGAATATTTGCTTTTTCTGAAAGATGAATTGTATTTTCTGTTAAGAGTTAAAGATTTTTGCTATACTACAGACAAAATGTAATCGTATGACTATTTTGTACCTACATTGTGCAATACTTGATAAAGAAAAAATACAGTATAACGAAGTATTTTGAGTCAGTGTCTTACATGTCAAGAGGGACTGAAATAGTTTATATTAAGTTTGTATTAAATGCTTAAAAATGATATGCTTGTCTTTATTTTTTTTAATTTCATATTTGCACCCTGGTCTTTTTAATAAAATAAACTACAGTTGGACATGATCAGTTGTTGCTTGTTTTGTCATGTGAGCAGAGAACAGATTAGGAGGTTTGTGTCTGATCACAACAGAACAATGTGCGTGTGTTGTGGTCAAACATGGGCTGTGTGATGTGATGAATTAAAGGATAGGCCAAACATTCAGTGGTGTTTAAAAACTACAGCATTGCTCTTCTATCACTGTATTTATTTGACAAGTTATCCTCGATTAAACCTGTAAATCCCTTGACCTCTGACAGTTTGATTTAAATCAAATTAATATCAATTTTCTCCTTCCACAAAGGTCAAAGACTAACTCAGCCACCACAGGAGACAAACTGTTTGTAAAAAAGGGCTATACAAATAAAATTCCCTTCCCTTGCCTTGCCTTGCCACAAACAGCTGTTACAGTTGTTCTTATTTACTTTGGCTCCATGCTCAAATGAGAAAATTATTTTTCAAAACATTGAGCACAAATCTCTGAACAATCAGTTAATTATACTCATTGTTTGTGTTTCATATTTTTCGGGAGTGAATTTATTGTGATTTTTGTTTCATACAATTTGAGGTCATTTATTATACCTGCACCTGTATTTAAGCCCAATTTGATGCTCACACCTTTCAGTAGAAACACACAGTTCCCACAGATGGTCCGGTGTCACACCAGCTGGGATCCTCTCAGGATGTCGGGTAATGCCTTGCTGTGACTCCATCTTGTCTGTTCCAGTGTGTCTTTGTGTGCTCCTCCTGCTACAGACTCACATTATGTTACACACAGCTCCTCATCATACTGTATCTGTCACACACCCAGCGGAGTTCAACATGGAGGACCTGTGCTCAGGTCAAAGTAAACATGATAACTCAGTTTTTAATGCCTAACTATTTGAAGGCATTCTATAGTCTTAAATATTATGCACTTATAGGTCAATGTAAAACCATGATGATTAATTATTCTTTGCTGACAGTGGCAGGTGCTGGCAGGTTGTGACCTTGATCAGAACATTAGTGAAGTGATCAGAGCTGCTATAAACAGGAAGTGGGGACAGCACCTGTTTCTGGTTATCGAGTTTGGCATGTACAGTATGGAAGTGACATTTCAGATGATGTGCTGGCAGTTGGTTGCAGCAAGTCATCTTTTAGCTTTCGTCTTTTGGCTTTCCACTGTCAGTCACATTCATCCATTCTTAGAGTACTTTTGTACTATATACACACATTCACTCACTGAAGGACACTTCGATATGTGGACTGGAGGAGCCAGGAATTGAACCACTGAACTTCTGATTAGTGCAGACGTTGTTCACTGTGCTTCCTGAGGCTTGGCAATGCAGATATGGAACTGATCATCCCATACCAGCTGAGCTGAAGAAGCTGTATTGCAGTCGCAGGGGTGACCTTACGTTATTTTGGGAATTTTCTCACATAGTCACCATTGTTGTTTACATTCAACCATGAGTCTCTGATGTAATTAACAGGGCTGTTGCAGAAGCACAGACCCAGCACCCTGATGCATTAACTGTAATACTAGGTGGTTTTAACTGTCACTCTCACCTCCCACCTGGCTGTCTTGACTCATTATTGTTGGTGAGTTGTATGCAAATCTGTGTGCGAGTGTTTTGTGAGCAAGTTTTATTGTTGTTTAATCTAATCTGTCGTTTGTTGTTTTTAATGTAAGTGTGTGGCTGCCTTCCTGGCCAGGTCTCCCTCGTAAAAGAGATCTTTAATCTCAGTGGGCCTAACCTGGTTAAATAAAGGCTAGATAAAAATAAATAAGAAAAATCTCAAGAAGGCTCACACTACTTCAGCTTTACCACCACTTGGCACATCAGATCATTGTCAGATCGTTTTTCTTCAGCCTTCAACCAAACCCTGTGTACTGAGGCAGCCTGCAAGCACTGATGCAGCTTCTCCTATTGCATCTCCTCCACAACCTGACACTGCAGCTGCAGCTCCCTCCACTCTGGGCTCAAGTCTCCTGTCCTTTACTGTGGAGGAGGGGAGGGCAGAGCTCAAAAGGCTATGTCCTAGAAAAGCAACAGGCCCTGATGGTGTGTGTCTGAGGCTGTTTCAGGAGTGTGCAGCACTGGTGGCTGAGCCTCTCCAGAGCATCTTCAACTTGAATGAACCAGGTGGTAACATGAGGATCATGTCAGATCATGTTCTTTGATTTCTCTGTCTATCCAGAGACATTGCCACATGAGCATGAACACATCTGCAGTTCAATATTTCACCACATTAAAATAAAGAGACACAGACAACAGGACCAATCCATCCAGTCTGTTGTCTCTGATGAACTTGTCTCTAATGAGTTCAGCCTGTGCTGTGTCGCAATAGAACCTCAGTCAGTTGTTGCTTTCAAATGCTGCCAAGTCATTTCAGTGGGATCATCTGCTGGACCCTGTTCTTGCTCTCACCCAGACAATCATTCAACCTCAAAGCTCCACATCTCAAAAGTATGCAGTCATAATCCTCGTTTCACCGTGGCTGCATGAGCCCGGGTGGAGGAGGAGGAGGAGGAGGAGTGCTGTCTGTTTGATTTGGTTGATGGTTACAGGACCAAATGGGTGGCGCTCACTTCATTAGGTTTAAAAATAGCCCGACATGGACCTACGTCATTACAGGACAATCCTGCTTTCCCTTCTCCTCCTATTCACACCATTGCAGTATGCTCATATGGCATGGAACATTTCTGCCGTCCACACCTTCATTGTAACCTGTGCCGACATAACAGTGAGAGGTATGAGTGACCTTCTGACAAACCTAGGAGGGTGTGGATCTGTCAGAGGAATGAAGAGAAGCTGGAGCAGCGTGTCTGTGAGAGAAACAACAGAAGAGGGGGATACAACAGTGTTTTTCTGATGAAATTAACAGCAAACCATGTATCCATGACAACACTTCACCTCCTCATGCTAATAAAGCTGGTGCAGAGAAGAGTGGCTGCTGAATAAATAAATGTCCTCTCAGGCTGAAGCTTGTTTTATAATGATGCCCAGGTTCCCTCAGGTATTTCCTCCTGTGCTTGCAATCAGTGGGAAAACAGCACTGTCAGGAGTTTCCACAGCTGTGTATAGTAAAGATAAAGCAGGGGAAATCACTGTATTGCAGTGACATGGGAGCTATCAGGGCCTGATGTATTTTCACTGTTTCTATTGATAGGGAAATAAAACTGTGCCTGTTTATGCACATGTATTTCTTTCCTCCATCCCTGTCAGATAAATAAAAATCAAATGCTGAGGCAATTCATTAAGGTCCATACAGACACAATTGTTTATATCACTGGGTTTGAAATGAAACCATATGAGACATTCAGAGCCAAAGCAAAAAACAAACAAACAAAAAAAATCAATTTGGTAAAGGTATTAAAAACTCACATACAGTACATCTGAACTGTGATCCTGATCTGCTAACCAAATCTCTGGTATAAATGTAGTGCAGTAGAAGGTTCAGTTCTTTCCTCTCAAATGTAGACGTGAAATTTGAAGCAACTGGAGAAACTCAAATTCAGCACCTGACTATTACTTTTTTCAGATCAGAAAAACAGAGAAAGAGAAAAATATAATAATTGTAGGTCGTCATTGTGAATGAGAACTAGTTCTTAATTGACTTACCTGTTTAAATAAAGTTTGAATAAAATAAAATAAAAAGTCAATGATAAATTAAAGCTGCAAGCGGCTGTGATCAGGTCCTCGCGGCCCGCGGCACCACGGGGCCGTGTGCTGGGTCGTGAAATCAGCCTGCAGCAGCTTAGTGGCAAGGGACGAAGCGTGCAACATTTTGTGCGGATTTCCAGCTTCATCCACTAGGCAGAGCCAGAAGGCACCATGAGCGAGAGTGAGCATATGGAAAAGTTCAGGGTGGGGCTGTTATCATGCACAGAAATGTTGAAGCAGTTTGGATGAAGTATATGGGAGAGAGAGCTGCTTGAATATGAATGGCAAAACATCAGAAGACTGCCACAATGGCCACGCCCCTTGACATAGAGAAACGCTTTTAGTAACTTGTGGTCACCACCCTGTATGGGTGGTGTGAAGCAAATTTGAAGTCAATCGAGCGAAATCCCTAGAACTAGTTTGTTCAAATGTGAGGTGTGGAAATTGCCGAAATTTGACCCTTGACCTCCTGTTTGGTCAGCATTGGTGCCAGAGACTTTTTGTGCATGTGGACAAGTTACACATGTGTGCCAATTTTCTACTTCCTACTCCAAAAAAAAAAACCCCATGGGGAGGGTTTTTTGAAAATTTCAAGGTGGTGGTTTTGAGGCTTTAGGCCCCGGCCACATGCGACACCCCTCTCAGATGTAAGTACTCACCACTCTTGACCTGTGTCTCAAATTTCATGATGATACGAGTTTGTTGAAGCCAAGACGCAAACGTAATTGGTGGCGAGGGATCATTATTTGCCGCACTGCCACACAGACACTATCGGTCATAGCTTCACAGCGTTGATAATGAAGCTTGTTCTGTATGTATTAGAAGTGGAATGAAGTTGATGGGGTAAACTATGTAGTATTTATACATGTTAGAGTAAATTAATTCAGGGCAGAGCCATCATCAGTCCAACATGTTTGAAGTTGCTAGGATCAAGTATGTGGGCGTGAGAGCCATTGGAAATTTGTTAGTGAGTGAATGAAAAGCTCCTCCTTGAACCGCCACCTTATCGTGGTACCAGAATGATCCCAGGAGCTACGTTGTCCAGGGCTTAATGTCACTGGTAGGGTCTCCCAAGGCAAACAGGTTCTAGGTGACAGGTCAGACTAAGAGCAGTTCCAAAGCCCCTTATGAAGATGATAAAACAAAGAAAGTTCATGTTGCACTGGCGTCACCGGGGCCCCACCCTGGAGCCAGGCCTGGGGTTGGGGCTCACAGGCGAGTGCCTGGTGGCCAGGTCTTTGCCCATGGGACCCAGCTGGACGCAGCCTGGGCGAAATCCGTAGAAGGAGTTTGTTTTTCACATAAAAAATTCAAATCAAAATGGCCGACTTCCTGTCAACATTTCACCACAATGTTAATGGACTCTTTTGTGCGTCTGGGTATGGTGTATATGTGTACCGCTTTTCATCCACCTATGCCACCTCACCTATAGGGTTTTTGAAAATTTTCAAGGGGGCGCTATTTCACCATTTTGTGTCACCCATGTGCGACGACCCTATCAGACATAAATTTTGGAGCCACAGATTAAGTTTACAAAATTTCATACATTTTCGAGCATGGGAAAGGCCCCCAAAATGTGATTAATCATCATCATTAACAGTTTACTGGTCACCACCGATAAAACGTGCTGGACTGCAGATGTCAAAGGACCTGGGCCTCCTGAGGAAAGAGAGCCAGTTCTGTCCTCACATAGAGGGTATCTGTGTTTAGGGACCAGTCCAGTTTACTGTCCAGGTGCTTATATACTTGTCCACCACCTCTATGTCCTTCCTTTGTCTGTTGACTGGCTGAAGAGTGGGCCTAGACTTCTGAAAATCAATAACCATCTCTGTGTCCTGTCTTTGTTCCCCGGTGCTGCTCTTCACTGTCCCTGAAACATAGTATCAATCAATTTATCAACCAGCTGAGACAAAAAAAACAATGGAGCACACTCAGACTTTTCATTGTTCATTTCTTTTTGCAGACAGTCAAACAATGAGGAATCTCGTTTGGAGGACGTTTAGATTTTTCCACATGAAGTGACTAATGACAGAGCTGTGAGGCCCAACACAGCCACTTAACTGTTTAATCAGTGAAATTCCTCTCTCATGACTTAACCATGGACCGAACAGAGGGGCCGTGTGCTTATGCCTTATCAGCCTCCAGATAGGATGCAATAAAAAGCCTGCATAGTCACAGGAGCAGAGCTGCGCTACACAGTGTGGTAGTTTAAAGGTCTGCCGTAATTTTTGAGGGAAAGTTAGCCTGGTCTTGGAGAGGCCTAGGCAAGTGCAGCCTTATCTCTGAGGCACAGAGGCAGGAGCATTTACACACAAACATCCACACACACAGGCAGAGATTAGAGAGGAGCCTGTGCCTAGCTGTCCTATTATTAGGCCAGAGGTTTATGGTCAGAGAGAGCTTCAGGGAATCATTGAAATGAAATTGCACAGACAGGGAACATCAAATACAGTGAGGTTTCACAGGCTCTGGAGAGAATGGCAGGACTTGGGCTAGTTGTAAATAGTGAGGGAGATACTGAGCAGTGAGAGAGATGTATGACACCAACCCCATCTCAGTCACACTCCATGTCCTCACATACTCAACAAAGACTTGTGGCCACAGAAATCAGAAGAACACAGCACATTACAAGTCAACCTCAGAGAATATTTAAATATAGATGGATTAAAGGACCAGCTCTCTCTATGTCCACTTGCTCCTGCTGAGAGGTTTGGTTTTTTCACTGCTCTATCAGTAAAAAGTTGGAATGGCATTTGGACTGTTGAGTTCATGGCTTTACAGAAACAATACCAAAGATTCTCAGACTGTTAAACATTGTGTTTTCATCTGAGTTGTTCTTGAGAGAAAAAACAGAACTCCCAGTAAAGTGTAAACTATCTGTGCACATGACAGTAACACCCCAATATGAACACATTCGTACTTCTTTCACATAATATTAACTGAGGATATTAAGTTAATGTCTCCAACACATTCAGCAGACACACAACATTAATGGGATAGTTCACTATTTTGGCAAATTCGCCCTTACGTTACGTTAGGAGACGGAGTTGTGTTTGAGGTAAATTCATGCAAATCTGCTGATGTGCGTTACCGTCGGGGACAGTTTTTCAGCAAGCAGTCTCTGCATTTACCTCGAAAACAGTTGTTTTCGAGGTAAATGCTGTTTACCTGTTCCACTATTATCTCACCTGTTCCACTATTATCTCATAGCGTGGTGAATGTGCAGGTCACAACTTGTCCATGAGAGCGTTTTGGAGTTGTTGGATTGTGTATTTGATGAGTTTGATGAGGGAAACCAAAAAATTCCATTAGCCTCCAGAGCGTAGCTCTGAGCAGCTCGTGGCTCTGCTCTGTCGATCTAAAAATAGCTTGCACCGACAATTAAAGGTAACAAACCTACTCCTAACACTATAGGGATTATGGCAATGGGTGAATTTGCCAAAAGGTTATCCCTTTAACACTGAGAGTCATGTCTGGCATTGACTCTACCTTCAACACTGTTGGCTTCCACCTCCTGAGACGTATGTCTTTGGCTGATAAATGCTTGACTAGGACATCGTACCAGAACTGTAAAAGAGTGGTCTGGTCACAAGTGGCTTCAATATGTGAAGGCTGTAGTGGTTGACCAACAATTAACCAAGCCTGTGTATCTTTTTAAGTTCATCTAATTTGCCTGAGTTCCAGCAGCAGCTGGTGTCTCATCTCACTGCGCTGGAGGACTGAGAAGTTCAGGTGATCCTTTGTTCCCTCACTGTCATCAGTCATCTCAGCCAAAGGAAGTAGCACATGAATGGACTCACTAAATTATTATTGTCTATTTAGGCAGCGTTCATGAAGAAGTCCAGGTTGCAAAACATATATACAAAGTTCTATAAATCTCATTCATTTTTTGCATATGCTGTTTTCAGGTTTTGTGCACACATACTTATGGTACAAGTCATATATGCACTATTTTATAGTTGAGGCCCTATAGGTCAGGTTGTTTGACTGTAGAGGCAATAAATGATAAATGTGTAGACAGTCTATGTCCCTGCTTGAGCTGCATCACCTGATCTCCATGTTTCATTTATGGCTCACTTCAAAATACATGTGTCTCAGTATGCTCCATGGTCACGTTCCTTTCAGGGAGGAGAAACAAGGAACTGGCCAGCACTTTAGGTCTCCTCAACATTTTAAATATTTTACCAGCAAAGACCCTAAATGGTATTCTGCTGCTGGAACTGCAGGAAAACCTGTCTGCTGGGAGCAAGCTCTCTGTATTCAACATTATAACATGTAACATGCCAGTCAACTTTTAAAAGTCCCATAAACTCTTTTGTATGCGAAACGTGTGAACGCAAGCATCTGCAACAAGACAGCGATACTCTGCATTACATAACACACTTTGAGTTCATTTAAATACTGCAACAGAACTTCAAGCTGGGCCGAAATGAGCAGAGCTGTAACACTCACTCCTTCAAAGATTATTGATTATTATTATTATTATTATTATTATACATTGTGTGTGTGTGTGTGTGTGTGTGTGTGTGTGTGTGTGTGCATTAAGAGTCCCATTTACAGAATCAGCTTTTTCATCCTTGGGTTCGAAGTGTCACCTTTGCCCTAGGCAGTGCAAATACTGTACTGGTGGATGGTGGGAGAGGAGGAGGAGATCAGAAGGGAAGGAGGGATGAGGAAAGTGAGAAAGCTGAGGGAAATCCTGTGGTGGAAAGGTGGGAAATTGAGTAAGAACTAGTTTTGGTCTTGTGTAATTAGTGAATGAACATTTCACTCTGCTAGAGTCAGAGACTCACACTCAATACATACAGACACACTGTATACACTGAGTTTGTATTGTCATGTCATGTGTCATGTATTTTTTCTTGTTATGCTAATGTTAGCTCTAGCGCCTTTCATGCTTGTTCATTAACTGTTCCTCTAATTTAATATTCATTCTGTTTTATGGAAGCTGTTGCTTCCAGGTGACCCTTGGTAACTACGATAACACTGTGTGTCATTTTGTTTCACCACAGCACTATGAACTATGGGTAATTTCCCTCAGCAAAGTTTTCAGAAATGCGAACTTAGAGAAAGTGTGAAGTCTGACAGTCTGGGACAGTGGACTGTATCCTATAGGCCTGAATCAGAGCTGGGATAATGGAATTGAAATCTACCTGCCACCTGCAGTGACTGAGCAGGATGTATGGGATCATGGTTTCAAGTGAACATGAGGGAGGGAAACCAGAGACGTGAGGGTGAACAGACACTGGGCTCACTGGTTCAGGTTGACTGGGTCAGTGTTTCCACAGTTTCCACGATAAACTGTTTTTAGGCCAGTGAAACTGAATATCACCAGGCCATATTCAGTTCAGAAATCGCAACCCACATACAGGCACTTATGTGTCTGTGTTTTAAGGTTCACACTCACAGTATCTCATTATATCTCAGTAAGGTCCTGCTGTAGGGTGACTGGTTTGACAGTGTCATTGAAGAATCACTGTGTTAGATTGTGAGCTAATGAGTTTGGTCTCTGAGGGCAGAGTTGAAGCTGTCCTAAGGGGCTTTATGAGTGTAACAGAGTGTATGTATGAGTTTAGTGGAGGTGGAGGACATCACACATGTCCCTGTGTCTCTGCAAAGGTCCAAAAATAAATTGCACGTGTCGACCCCTGTTGATGAATACATCTCAGAGTAAAGGTCACCAGGGTTTCATTAAGTGTATATTCATTCTTTGTTCTTCCTGCACAGGCTTGCATTAGTCTAAACCCTCCTCCTCCTCTGTACTTGCTGCAGTCGCTGGAGTTGCTCTTTTTAATTTTAGTAGGCCTGTTGGCTGCCTGCTGATTAATTGGTGGAGGGGCTGGGGTTGCAAATAGCTGTTCTATTCTTATGGTTGTTTTTCCCAGGAAGGAGACCTCGCAGCTGATGTTAATCCTCCCTGAAAATAAAGCAAAGCAGGTGCTGGGAAGCCCAGAGTTAACAACAACACCACACACATACAGTGTTTCCTCTCTGAGAAAAGACAGCTGACTGGCATGTGACCATGCAATGAGTAAAGAGACATGAGCTTACGCACATGAGTGTATTTCTGCCTGTGCTGCGCTGTGATCACATGTGCTGCAACCAGGAGGTTCCAGATGCTCACAGTCACAGGCCTGAGTGGACACTAGCCTTATTACTACAGTCTCGCCTCCACTGTTTCTCCACAGGTAAGGCAGAAAAAAGAAGAATTTCTCTGACATAATGTACATTCATTTCATAGAGTTGTCATTTTCTGATGATGAGGAACCCACATCACAGTTAGAGTCCTATAAACGTGGGTTAGTGGATCTATGATTATCAGTATTTCAGGTCACCCTCTGCCAAGGTGTAGAGATCAGAAGATGGAGGAAGTCATCTGTCATCCAGTTTTAGTTTCAGTTATGTGAAACAGAACACACAAAAAGACCAGGGCACAAAGTGCTTGATGGTTATCTGATAACTGCTCAACTTCACTTATGCTTATGACTTAACTGACTTTTAACTTTTAGGTCTGATGTTGTCACACAGAGGCTGTCACTTCAATGTGACAACAGGATTTTATCCTACTCTCCTAAAACTGTAACTTCCAGTCAAATCAACAGATTTGGTGAATACAATGGATTTATTGATCGCTCATCAGAAATGCAGAATCTTAATTGGGTTACCCTACAGATGTTAAAAAGCCTTGACTTATCAGCATCAGCTGAAGCTTAATGACAGGAAGGTGACCAGGAAGAACACACAGTGAATACGCAGTCAAACAAGGCAGTGTCTTTAATATGTAATCCAATAGTGTGAGACAAAATGAAGCAACACACATAAATTAGGTAACAGTGTTATCGCTAACTGTGTCACACACACAATGTGTCTCCTGATCACAGATCAGACAACACAGAGTTCCAGACACAATGTGATTAAAGTTTAACACGGCTCTGTAATCAGTTTTGTGAAGTCCTATGTCTGCTTCCAACAGAAGACTCTGTCTTAGGGCTCAAAGCTGAAAGCATGTAAACTAAGTGAAGGTTTTTTGCACCAAATCCTTTTTACAAAGATACTGAGACCAACTTTTACTCAGGAACAGTTATTCTGTTTCTGACATAATGACCTCAATTTTCATGAACGAGCTCATGTGTAGGAACAGTGATTGGCTAATGAAAGACAGGCCTGCACTGCTGAAAACACATGTGCAACACCCACCAAAAACACTGAGAGATAATCAAATACAAATAGAATGATGATGAGTTAGTGCTGAGTAGTGATGAGAAGTTGCTGTTTTTTTTTAAACAGTGCAGTCTCCAAAATGTATGTGTAATGTGATAAGTCCTGTGTTGACTCTCACTCTGCATTAAGACTCATGAGTTGTATGTAGATCCTGAGCACTTTGCCACAATGTCTACAAATGTTTTCAATCTGTTTCACTTTGACAAAGCTCGCCATCTTGGGATGCCGCAATCATTATTTGGATGTGCTCCATCTATGGCACGATCAAAGCAGGTAAACTTCATTTCTCTGTAGTTGTTGAATATCTGAAGGAAATGATAGAAACTGTCCTACGAAAGTTTACAGACACATTAATGTTTGGTGAATAGAGAGAGATCTCCTAGAGTCTGCCTGTCTGCCTGGGTTTGGGGTGGTCTCTGTGGTGGTGCCCCCTGTGGTGGCCTGTGACCCCTCTCAGTGCAGATGGCCCCCTGAGGTGGCTTTATCCTAACCTCAAGCCTCAGTGCCCTGCCATGTCTCTTTAATGACAAGTAAGTGATGTTCACAAGAGCAGATCACTGCTTCCTGCT
>OMNW01007850.1:0-16176 GCA_900303245.1 Selene dorsalis
AAACAAATCCAGTTACAATGGGATGTTAGCAGCTGACGGGCAGACAGCAACACCACGTGAGGAATCAGATGAAAAGGTGCATTCATTTTAGCGCCGCTAAAACAGGAGGGGGCATCGTAATTCACAGATACCCCATGTGACTGTCGGTGGCAGACTGTGTTGCTGTAGACCAGCAAGCAATCTGCTTGTGCCGCCGCTGGGGATGGTGATAATGATAGTGTTGATGGAGGGGGTGTCTCGCTTCCATTACTCTTGATGCGAGCTGGGGCTGTTGAGACGGTGGAGGAAACACGCAGTCGGACTGGTGGTCTTGTTCTCACAGACCCAGGGTACTTTCGGATTTCATCAAGATGGCTTGGAGAGAGGGTAGCACACGGTCGTTTTATCGACCATTCCGTTATTTAAACTAAGCCTGGTATCGTTTCTGACCCAAGGACTCAAGTGTGAAGAAAAGGTAACGTCCACACTTATCTCAGTTTATTGGAGAAAAAACGTCGCTACGTCGTGTTCACCTCGATTGAGGGTTTTGTGGTTGGTTTTTTGGCGAACCGTTTGTCTACGGTTCCCCACACATCAGTCGGATTACCTCAGTATTGTTCTCTCCTAAGACTTCACTGCCCACCGTGTTGTTACACAGCGTTATTTACCCTACATGTGTACACGGACATTGCTTTGGACATTTATTGCGTTTGCGGTGGTACTGAAGCCCACGTCTGGCTACACAAAATCCCCGGAGCAGCGCTGTGTTGTTCGGAGCTGCAGGCCTGCCGTCGGGGATCAAGAAAAACTCCAGTATGCCAACGTAGCGTTGTTAGCATAGCGACCGACTAGCCCGAGCTAACGTTAACGGTACATTCTCTACCGTTTTACCGACACTGCTTCCGTTAACTGTTCCTAACCGCCCGGTAACAGATAACCCTGCTAGCTGTGTCGTTTTCAAATTTCAGCGTAAACGGAGCGTTTAAAGTAAGACGAAGCCCGGGTTATCTGTAAGTGGCCATTGTAAGTGGACAAACTGAGGCAGAGTTAAATCACAGGACTACAAAGTTCCGTTATGTTTGTTTTGGTAACTAGGTGCTGAACTTTATCTGAGAACGGGCCAAACGGCTCGCCAGGTAAACTCCATGGCGTATCAGTGAAATAAACACCTAACCTTCGTCATGGCTTGAAAATACTAAGCTTGAGGAAAAAATGAGTAACGGTGTAATGTGAGGTGAAGGTTTCTGCTGATGCCTTAAAACGCCTGACTGTGATGTACCGTTTATTTTTAACATGTTGCGAAATTGTCTCGACATGTCTCCTTTCTGCCATTAACGTGGATTGTTAATTCCCAACGGGTTATAATACGCATTGTCACAAGTCACATGTCTTGAAACGCTGCGTGTAAACTATGACTCCCAACGGTTGCATGTAGGTTATAGTGTACAGTACTGTTATGTTGCTGAGTGTATTTCATAGGTCTGTTTTCCATGTGAGTTACCGTGTGGAGGTCCTGAGTGATCAATCTAACCTGACTAATTGAAGTATTACCAATTAGCAGTTAGAATTTAACCTAAAGCATTACTGGTTAACATTGCATTTGATGTTACCTATGTCAACAAGTTGCAGTGTAAGTGAAGGATTTCACAGTCTCAACAATTTGTGTGTGTTTAACAAAAATCAGTCTATGGAGCAAAGTTGATATGTTTATGGATGCATGTTTGGAAGATGTATTATCCCTCGGCATGTAACGATATGCCCTAGATGAAATTTCATACATATCAAAAAGAGAGGCAAAAAAGTGGGAAGCGTTGGTCGCTGCAGATCATGTTGTGTTTCAGCAGGGCCCATTTAAAAATTTTATGGAAGCTGATTAAGAAAAGATTAAAAGAAGAATTATGTATTGTATATTGTATATAGTGTCTGAAAATAACTATAACTATAACTTGCTCTTTAGTCATTATCATCTTGTGTTTACTCTTGCAGTGAGGGCGTGACATATTATCTGCTGAGACACAATTTGGATAATGGTTCTTACTATATGTTATTCCGTCATTGGTTTTGTATTTGTGCTGCTGATGGATGTCCTTGGATGTATAAATTCAGCGTCCCTCTCCCCTCTTGTGATATATCAGGTGATGACCTGGATGTTGCCATGTGAATGACTGAAGACCATGAAGCCCACACACAAGCTGCTGCTGTTCGTCCTGTGCCTGGTCTTGGGTTTTATTTGCTACTCGTACGGGAAGCTACATCTACAAGTATGGGGCCAGAAGCCTCGTAAGTGACATCTCCAGTTTGACTACATTATTTATTCATCACCTGGTCATCCATCTGTTTTTATTGAACCGGTCTGTGAAACGTCTGTGTCTGTTTTTTCTGTTCGCCTCTGTGTGCTGACTGCCAGCTACTTGTGCGTCTATTTCAGTGTTTGTTTGTTTTTTCAATTTTGTTTTATAGTCTCTATGCTGAACCCTTATCAGATATCAAGCTGTGTGTTGGCGTCACAAAACCTGCCTGTGCTGTATTAAATGAGTTTTTTTTTCCACTTAACAGACCACCGGATGTTGTGGGGAGAACATAATTAGATTTTCTTTCCACCCAACATTAGTTGCTCCATCTCTGCTATGTCTAATTAACGGATGCGCCCGTGTAGGTCATCTCACAGATCACTGACATCTCATTTGCATTTGTTGATAGGACATGGTATTTTCAGATTTCCACACTTGGATGATGAAAAAGTAACTGACAAAACTGAAAATGTGGTTTTGAAATGCGCTGTCCTCCACTATCCACTTAGATATACACATGGCATGTTTGGATGTAGTTTATGTAGTCTTGAGTGAAATTGATTATACTGAGGTTTTGAGTTCAAATATTGTGATGTAAAGATTACAGCCCTGGGTTTTTGTGTACTGTAGCTCTTAGCTCTATAGGAAATACTTCTCCAACATGTAGATGGAATCAACATGTTCAAGCTGGTGATTTTTTTTTTCTCCTTTTTTGGGTGGTGAAGGTGTGGGGGTTTGAGCGCCCTGAAATAGCTAATGAAATCCAGCAGAGGGGGCCAGAAGATTTCTCTTAAAAATGCTAAAATGATCAGGCTATGTTTTCTACAGCACACATTTTCTGGGGAAACATTCTCAGCAAGGCATTTGGTACAGAAAGAAAACCTAACTGTTCTGAAACAGATTGAGGGTCTGCCTTTTGGGACAACTGGCTGTCTAAAGAGTAAAGCTGGGGGAACATATTTATATCCCGTGTGTTGTGTCCTTGAAATCCTCACTCTGGCTATGAGGAAATTTTTTTACGGTGGAATGAGGTAGAAATTTTTTTCCTTCTACCCCAAGACCTAACCAGTTTGGATAAGTTTTTTTCTGGAAAGGTGTTTTTTTTTTTTTTTTGTCCTGCTAAAATGAGGATTCAGGATGGCCTGTTCATGCTAGGATTGATGCTCTGGGGTATGGGTCCACCAATTCACACCACTCTTTCCTCAGTGCTAAGTATCAGCAGCTGATTTTGCTTACTGTTGTTATCAGGAATATTTGTTTTAAAATCCTTTCAGACTTTGACCTCACTCCTGAAATGTTCAACATTATCCTGCAAAGTAACAAGGTTTGTGATTCAGGATCTCTGTGAGGGAGCTGAGAATGCTCTTCTTTCTTGGCGTCTCATCACTGTTCTTCAGCGTTGGTCTCGCTGTGAGGAGATAAAGGTCTTCAGATTTCCACTGTGTCATTTGCCAGGAGTACAATGATTGATTTTCTATTCTGTTACATTCGAAGGAACTCTGCCATAAGACCCGTGTAAAAGCTAAAAGACAAGAAGGAATTAATCAGTGTAACTGTCTAAAAGCACCATCAAGCCTGCACAGAATCAGTTTTAACCGTATGTGATCTCTACTAATATGTTTACCTTCAGGTTCCCTGTGCTCTACTACTGAATTCCCATCCTCCATTTGGATAACTATATTATACATGTTATTTATATTTAACCCACTCGTGCCTGTTCTTGGTCTCGTGACAATTGTGCATAAATCTTGGTCAAATTCAGCATGTCGAATGGTCTGTACAGCTGCAGCTCGACCTTTCTCTGCCCTTTTACAGAATGCGATGTGCTGCTGCACTTTTTCCGATTAGTGGAAACGTTGTGCAAGTTTATATCTACCCTATAGATTCTGTGGTTGATGTACTGTCTGAGAGGCCTTTAACCTCCTCCTATAACTGGGTTTGCGAAACTAAAGCGTTTCTTCAAAGCTACTAAAAATGAAAAAAAAGTGTGCATTGTTGATAGAGCTCGTGATTTGCAAGTGACCTTCTCTGTGGTTTGTAACACAAGGGTGTACAATGACAAGGCCGTTGTTAGGAAGCAGAGAAGTAAAATGCTTTCAGCCCTGTACTCACCTGCAGTGGATCGAAATGATACGTAATCAGTTTATTTTAATAACTGCATGATACCCTTTGATGTGAAGTGAGGCAAAAGAATGTGGCTTATTTTCTCCCCAGCGCACGGTCCAGCAGCACAAAAAGGAGAGGAGCTTTGATTGCAGTGAGAAATATTGGCTGTCTGCAGTACTGTGGTGCCAGATGTTTGGCTTAAAGAGGGTCAAAGGGGGAAGATGAGCATGTGGACAGTCTCTCCTGCCCTCCTCTCTGTCTCGCTGAGAGGATCAAATGTGGATAATCTCTTTTCCTCATTCTTGATTTTATAGTGCTAAAGACCAGGTCACTGCTGCAGGAACAAATGCAGCATATAGATGCTTATACACTGTTCAGTATGAACATAAGCATCTGTACATATGTGCCTTCTTTCTACCCAGCTTCATAGTGTGTGCTTATTTGATGGACTCTCTGTTTCTGTCTGCTTGCAGTAGAAAACACAGGCTTGGGAAGCACTAGGATTTGAAATCCATGTTAAAGATTACTTGCATCAGTACAGAATCGGAGCCTTTCTGATCTTGTCTTAGTGCCCTGATAAGCCTCCTTCCTGTAGAAAGTGCAGTACTTGGCCTGTGGCACGAGCTGGGTTTAATCAGCTGTTATATGGAGGTCTACCAGATGGTCACCGCATCCAAAACGACTGTACCCAGTCCTGCTCTTCTTAACCCTAGTTTTGTCATGATGAATCTGGACTTTTTTTTTTAAATACCATTTGCAATCATTGTTTAGATCTGTGCTGAATTCTGTCACTGCTTTGACTTTTAAAAAAAAATTATTTTCTTGTTTTCCAATCAATAGCCCGGAGCAGCATTTCCTGTAATAATTTGTTTTACACTCTCCTTCACTCTGCTTTGGTATTGTACAGTGTCAATTTCAGAGCAGGTTCAAGTGACCATTGTCATTCCCAGCTCTGCTTCACCTGTGTGCTCTCAACAACCCTGTCGTGCTTTTTCCACCTAATTCAATTAGCCTTTAAGTTACTCATTGTCGCTGCTGTCTCAGTTAACATGAAGAACTGCTGTGGCTGACACACAAGGAGCTGTTACCTGCCACTTTTTCTCCTGCAGCTTTTTGTTTTCAGTCTAATTGGATTCTAAAAACACAACTGAAGCCTCATCAGCCATAATCAAACAAATTCACAAAGTCTGCAGTTTCAACATGTTAAAGTGAGAACATAGGCCTTTTTATGTAGCCGTGTAAGTAATGGATTGATCAGGAGCTGTCTTCAAGCTGTCATTCTGTCACCTCCAGCTCTCTCCTTAATTACCGGCTGTGAGTGCCAAAATATCAAATTACAATACAGCCATTGTCATTGAACTCTAGTCATGCTGTGAAAGGACGAGGACGTGGGAGGAAAAGGCTAATTTGCTCTTTGTTTAGCATTTTTTGAGCCTCCCAACATCTTATTCCTTTATAATTTGTTTGTACAGGTGCCGTAAGGACACCACACCACTGGGTGTTAAATCACACTTGAAATTAACACCTGAAGAGTGACAAAAGAACATAAGCCACCACCCATAGTGGCTAATTTTTTTAAATTAACTATTTGTAGTCGCCTACAAGACAGAACTTTAACCCTTTAGATTTCACTTGTAAACAATCCTTATCCAATAAAACATAGTAGCTCATTTCTGTCATTTTTCAAAATAGATTGATAGGAATGGTTTTTGATAGTTTGTTCATAAATCTATAACTATGATCCTTCAAAATGTGATTCTCCTTCCCCCTGTTGTTTTCTGCTTGCTTCTTCAGCAGTGTGGTCAATGGTGTCAATATTCAGGACTCCAGCTTGGTTTTCAGCATGGGGGGTTTTCCTGTCCTGTCTAAGAGCTGTAGTGTTATGCTTTTAAAGAATCAATAAACTTGAGGTTTGCTAATTGGGATTCATGCTCTGCCAGTAGCCCTGATGTGGAAATTCTGTGTGGCACTTGCAGAGTGCAGACTATGATAAAAGAAGACAAGACAGTTTTCATTTGCAGAGAATATGGTGTCTTTTTGTTAAAAGAAGAACCCTTTGTTCCTTCACTGTTTTTAAGAGGATTTTGTGGTTTTATTGAGCTTCTTCAGGAACAACGGTCTGCTGGTTATTTTTTATAGACGCAAGAGGCTTTCTTTGTGAAAACAATAACAACAATAAAGATTTAACAGGGGAAGTAGAAAGCTGTAATGTGCAGTAGTTGACAAAACTGTGCATCATGAGCACGCCCTCAAGCATGTTCAGAGAGGATATATTGGTCAATTTGGTTTGCTGTTGTCTTTGTGTTTGCTTGTTGTTTGCATCTGTACTTGTGTGCAGCCACTGTCTGTGTTTTGTTGAAGCTGATGTTGATTTTTTTTTTTTTGATTTACTGAGCAATTTTGGACTTGTATAATAGTTTTAGGATTTAATAGTTGCCTCCACAGTTCTCCAGTGATAATGGTCTTACGTCAGTGTCTTAACCCCCTTTTGTTTACAGAGAGTGATGCAGCAGAGACAACTGTAGTCCTGACTAAAGGGGCTGAAGTGAAAAGAATGACAGGTAGAGGCAATGGGACTATAGTACTGGGTGACAACAGTGGAGCGGGTGATGTTAAACTGGGTTGTAGAGGTTTTTTTTTTTTTTTAAAGAAAAATTCATGGAATATAAATGTCTGCTAACTCAACAATGCAAGCTTTCCATTTTTACCGCTTTCACCCGCCTGTCATCGTGTGTTGTTATCACAAATGTTTGTACTCATTCATACATTCAGTCCTCATCGGTAACTTGGTGTACCACCGTAATAATGGGAAAAATGCAATGGGGGTTTTCTGCAATTAATTTTCCACTTCATTGGGCTATTCATCTTTAAATAATGACTGAAATGTGGAATTATAATTCAACCTTTGGGGATTAAAGCTACTAACCTCCCCTCGTCCTCTGCCTCCTCTCCTCTTCTGCTTTATTTAAGTCCAATTCTGCAGTTAACAAAACTGATCTCAGACGGTGTTAACTGGCCCTTTTGTGTTTCAGAGGTGGAACCAGACATCAGCGTTGGACGAATAGTAGGCTCAGGTACATCTGAAGCCCCACCAACCTAACCCGTCCACAGCCTTGGCCCTGTTCAACCCGGCATTAACATGCATCTCTGGTGATTCGATCTCAAGTGTATCAGCTGACACCTGGCATTAGAATGTGTCTCAAGTGACCATTTGATATCAGTATCCCTCTGTACATGTAATTGAACATGTACATCATTTGCATTCCAAGGATCAAGGACATTGTTCTTGGAAGGGAGCAATGCAGTTCTGGTGCCTGGTCTGACGGAAATTAAATCAGAAGAAGTACATTAGGAGAATACATCAATACATCATTCCAGGCAAACCACATCGTGCAAAATGTTTGATGTACTTGTAATTTATCTGAATCTGATTTTTAGTCACTGTGGACAAAACCAACTTCCAGGACTTGATCAACTACAGCCTGTCAGTGTGGCCAAAGACACATTTGTAAATCAGATTTTAATGAGTGCTCAATGCAGCATAGGTGCATTCACACCTGAACTCACCCAAGATCCATGTTAATGCCAAATATGATCAGGACCTTTGCTGTCCCTCTGCCATTCGTAAGAAAATTACAGAAGATTTCAAAAACCTGCAATACAGAAGCAGTATTTGTAATGGGAACAAAAAATGGTCAACTTTATCAAACCACATCTTTTACTAACAGGGAGAGTTGTCCAAGTAAAGTAGTTTCAGGTATAAAATTGTGAAACTGACAAATAATGATGAGTTTGAAGTTCTGCACAATCATCACCGGTCTCATGAAGCTGCAGTGTGATACAACACTGCCCTCTCTTGGCGTGGGTTGATAGCAAATGGTTGTCAAGTGTAGCAATCTGCAAGAGCCTTGGTGCATAACGCTTGAAGGGTCGGGGGAACCAACATTTGTCTTGCTGGTGGACCCTAGCCCCTTTAATTTCTCCAAAGCTGTTTCCTTTGAGTCGTCCCTCTGCCTGCCTTATGCTTCTCAACAGAAACATAATGCACACACGCGCGCACACACTCATTTTGGCTGTTATCGCAAAGTCGTCATCCTCCAGGGCAGTGCTTGGACCCCTCCCTAACCAGCCGTCATGCATTCTCATCTTTCTCCTCCAGCTTATCTGTGAAGACAAGATCTGCAACCACAGGAGTAATGCTGTGCTTTTCTTACTTTTTAACTAATGCTCATGTTAATCTTAGTCACACTAAGTAGTTTGCAAGTTAATGCAGAATGTTGAGTGTTTTTATGGGGTCTGTGTGCATCGTTATAAAATGAGACTGCAGTAGATGCTTAAATGACATAATCCAAGATAAAGTTCTCATTTCACCATAAATATTTCTTCTAATTTTCTGTGCTTCTTTGTCTCCTACCTTTACGCTTCAACGGGCACCTATTGGTCGCCTCTTTGGTTGTCCATAGGTGATCTCTTAACTTCTTTTCTAACTTTTTTTTTTTTAACTCAACAGATTGTTTTGGCTGGCTTCTCCCTAACCTTGCTTGTCTTGTTTGTCACAAGTTCTAATGCTTTTACTTTTACATTTGCCATTATTGGTTTTCCTGTCAAAGATGTACCAATATGTTAACTATAGCTAATGAGCTGATAGTTGAAATTACATAGACTGGATGAGCCGTGCTCATGATCCAGTTCTATCAAGTTTCCATCCCAAATATGCCGTTTTCTTTTATCAACACCCTTTGTGTACTATATACATGTGTGGTAACAGTTGATTTCTCTCTGTTTTTCTTTTCTAGTGTATGATAAGCAGGGCTTTTTGCTGCAATTGGACGCAAAACTGTGAGTAGATCCCCTGCTAGTCAACACCTCTGTCATTTAATTTAGAACATTTATCAATTTTCCGTCATGTACGGCGTGGGTTATTCCTAAATTGTTATAATTAGACAAGCTGAGTTTCCCAGTCTTACTTGAACTCCCGTTATTTAGATGTGTTAGATGTGTTTACAGCTTGTTTCATTAAATACATTCTGGTTGATCAATGGGAAAATGGGAAAATGTAAACCTTCAGCCAATTAATCTCACTTATTTATTTTTTTTAAATAAACACAAAGCATCTCATTTTAGTCCTGATCAAAACCCGGTGACAAATACACACATTTAATTGGTGGCCAAGGTAATACATTTGGAAGTTAGTGTGAATTCAGATGTAGTTAGTTTTTTCCAGTTGGCTCTAAGAGCGGCTGTGGTTTTTCAGGGTGAGAACATGCTACCTTGAGTCATTATGCAGCTGTCATTGTGTCAGCGTGTCTGTTGATATGTGTATAATTCCATGAATTGGTTTGACACTCTTTTTCTAAACTGCACTGATAAGACCCTTTCTCTGCCCCCCATCCTCCACTATTACCATGTAGGCCGTAATCATATGCTGCCATCATCACCCTGGCTCTCACAGGGCATGTCTGTCCACACTCTGCACACACACTGTAAGCACTATGTCAGCACACACTTTAAGGTGGTTTTCACATGGGCTGAGTTTGTCTAATACAGCTCCTTACATTATACCTACAGTGTCATTAATTACACCAGTACAGCACATGCATACAATAGTGCAATTCATCTTAAAGCCAGTAATTACTTTTGTGACTGGTTATTTATTCCCACATAACTTTCTTTCTCACCAAATCACTTGGTGAAAAACATTCTTTTGGGACTGAAATGTATTAGACAGAAGAGTTTCTAGTTGTGCAGTAGTAGGCCTCAGTCGAGCCTCTTCTCCTGATTTTGGGCCTCACATAGTGCTAAGACACGGGCCTCTCTCCCATCTCCTTGTTTATTTGAACTAGATTCATGACATTCATCAGGTTATTAATGATTGTGCTAGTATTTGGGAGGTTCTAGTTTTAGCACCGCCAGTGTGATTATTTGAACAAGGCCTCTCTGCTTTGTCTTGCCACACACACAGGTGATATCCTGAGCTGTTGCTGAGCTCTCCCAACTTCCTAAGCAACCCGTTTCCCTATCTCTCGAACAGATTGTTTGACAAGCTCAGATTTGAGGCTTCGAAATGTGTCAGTATAATTGATATTCGCTTATCATGATGTGTCTGATTAATCCCTCTCTTTCTGTTCTGTTCATGTATAGTCCACTGGAGTTGGCATATAAGTATGGCAACCTCAGCGAAGGAGTGTGCAAGCCGGGATATGCAGCAGCCAAGATGACAACCATCTATCCTAAGTGAGGAGGATTGCCCTTTCTTAAACACATAATTTCAGATAAACAGGGTGGAAATGCGTTGGTATGCTCAATTGCACATAATCTAAACTTGGAGGCAGACTCCTTTTTAAACCTTAATAATTTCACATACACAATCGGCAGTTTCAGAAACAAATCATGTTAATTAGATGTCGGCTCAAGAAAAGTCTAAACTTTTACTCGAGCATACCAAGATGCATGATGTCACTTCTCAAGCCAACTTGGCCTTCAGGGGTTTGAGTCAGAAACAGAGAAGCCTCCACATTCCTATACAATCTCCCCCACTTTCAATCATGTGTCTATCATCTTCTCCCCCACCACAAAAACTTGACTGTGTCCTTGTGATCCCCCCGTCACACAAAAGAACTTTTGTCACCCGAGTACAAGGTCTCCCATCTCTCCCCTACCATATCCTAGAGCCTGAGAGGCGTCCTCTATGAGTTACACCAACCAGCTTCCTGTCCTGACTCACCACGGGCTTCCTGGTACCCAGCCCACACTGTCCACACGATCCTCCACGGTCTCTTTGATGGATCCTTTGATTTTTTTCCTCTGCGCCTGTATTTGCCGCCTTAGTTCAATCTATAGGACAATGCCATTAGCTAAGCTAATAGTGGCCCAATTTTCCACATTGCTGAAGAGTAGCCAGTGGCACTTGAATGCTATTATTGACTTAGTTTTGGGACAAGTATTGAACCCGATCTATCTGATGCCTAAAGATGCATTGTTTAGATGAGGAAAAAGTCAAACAAATTCAAACACATAAGAAATGTTTTAATTTGGATACACTGAATTATTTGACTGTGTGCATTTCTACACACAGACACCATCGTCGTCATGTTGGCTGTAAATTGCGACGCTGTTTAACAAGACATACGAAGTAGTTTTGTGCAACTGCCCTCTGCCTATGTGAGTGGCTACGTGTTAACAATGTCCTCCCTCATAATGACTTCCTCTAATCAGCCGCACGTGTCGGATCAAAGTTCTGTGCACACAGAACCCCCGCTGGGAGTCCTGTGATTACTACCACCTTCATCTCAGTCACACACAGGTCAATGAGCACAATTAAGGCTGAGCTTTGTGTAAGTTTGTACACATGTATGTGTTTGTATGCATCAGGGTATGGTTGTATGTACACAGTTGTGCTGTGTGCAGTGCGTTTGTGATTTATTGTTTCCTATGAGAAAGGGAGTCAACCAATTAACATCTTGTTTTTCTTTATCTCAGCCTGCTACGTATGTTTACCGGGCAATAAAACAAATCAATTTAAATGTTCTTGTTAGCGTTTTGTCTAAATAGGAGTGGCCTGCAGTTCAGCTGTTAGAGAAAACCTACTTAACCTCTGGCAGTGAGGTCCTGTGGCTCTCCCTCTAATCATCTCCTGCTTCCTCCATGTTTGTCTTCTCTGAAGCCCCTTGCCCTTGCAGAATCCAATTCATTTTTTACACCCCCCCCTCCCCTCTGCTTTACCCAAAACTGTTTGCACTGGAGTCCTAAATCAAGTGTGGCAGTGAACTTGAAGCAGCACGGTTATGAAAATATTGCCAGTGAGAGATGGACCCAGCAAAGGAAACAAGCACAATGCGTCCCTGCCTGTTGGCTGTTTTGGAAGCCTCACTTTTAATTTAACAACAAGCAGCCCCCTGTCTCTCTGCTTTGTCAGGATGTCAGTGACTGACTGTCGGTCAGGGTTCAGTGGCTCGCAGTGATCCTGTGTTATTTATAGCCCTCTCTGGCCTCAAAAGTCTGGGGTTTAATGAATCTCCATTTGTTTTGGCAGGACAGAAGTCTGTGTGTGTGTGTGCCCCTGTCAGGTTATGTGAGAAGGCGAGAGAGCCATACATAATGCCCGTTCCTCTTGAGTCTCCCATCTGATGCTTTAAAGCTGGAGGATAATGAGGGTATCAAAGACCGATTAGGGTGCTTAGAAGAGTTGAAGCTATCCGGAAGGCTTCCCAATAATGTCAGCCATGTTTGGTCATTGTGCCTCAGAGCTCCACATATTTCTTGTGAACCCACACCAGTGTTATGGTAACAAACCATTCCAGACTCCTGCTCAGAAACACAAGTGTGAGCGTAGTTGTGTGTCTTCTCTTGATTCCAAAGTTTAAAATGCCTTTTCTAGTTAGTGTAGTCTGCCAGCTGTTGGAGCCATAATTTATGACGGTGAGAGAGAAGAAACATTTGTGTGTGTATGTGTAGGGCAAGCCAACCATCAGCCTCTCTGCAAGATGCAGGAATTATGTTGCTGGTGGTCTGGCTCCAGTTAATGAGACAGTACAACAATCCCTGTAACTGTCTTCTGTCATAAACAAAATAATACACGCCAGCTCCGTAGATCACTCCACGGCGCCCAGCGTTGTCTTTTCTGTCCTGAATGATTATTCCAGTCCAACATTAGAGAAGTTGGAGAAACATGTCCAGGAGGATCCATGCATGTTAACGCCAGAAATCTCTCCCCTCGTGTGTCCCCCCCCCCCTTCTCTGACAGCAGGTCATAAAAACACACATCCATCCTGAAGCCACACTCGCACAAGTGGCACGTAGCCCAGCACTCGGGTCGCAGGCGTGACTAAGAGGAAATGGCTTCTTTTGATTTTAGTGCTGCAATTAATCAACGAGGGACCCACACACACAGTTCTACATACACACAGGATAAGGAAGAGGCGATGCTGAAAGTAGCAGTTCATAGGGCAATAAAAACACTGGTCACAGGCATATTTTTGAATATCAGATTCTGTTTGTTTTCTAATGGGGCACGATGACTGGTTTCGTGCGTGAGTTATTGAAACTGTGTGCTCTCCATCATGAGAAAACACAGACATTTTCAAGTCAAGTCTCTGAGCAGGTTCTTGTCAGAGAATACATTCCTCCACTCTAATCCAGTTTGTACAAAAACTGTTGCCCCAGATCATTGGAGGAAAAGCATTCTGGCACGAGTGTGTTATCTCGGCAGATTTATCAAAACTGTGGGTCTGATTTGATTTAGACTTCTGTGGGGAGGTTATGTTGATGGGTTATGCACTGCAGCTGCCTTCTGTGTCTCCCCACGCCGCTTTGCATTAGCTTATGATACCTTTTTTTTTCTTTTTTTTTTTTTATCTTTATTTGATAGGGACAAGGCGGGTCAACATAGTAACACTTCCACTTGTTACAAGCAAGCGAATGTGACTAATTTTCTGCATACAGAGATTTTAGCTAATGCTAGTTTCCAGCTCCCATCCCTAGTTACGCTTTTGGAAAGAAAGAAAGACATAAAAATTACATATCATTACAATAAAATGTACAGTATATCTAGAATCAAAAGTCATGACACACTAAAAATGCATACAGCTCTGGTTGTGTTTCAGCCAGTCTTTAACCTTTTTATTGAAAATCCTAATGTCTCAGGTTAGTTTTATTTTACAGTTGCCACTTGCTTGTACCCCTGGTGATCCTATAACTATCTATCACTGTGTTGTCTGCTAAAAAGATTGCACAAATTATCTGGTGCCAAATTCTACACGCACTTAAAGACCATTTTAACAAAAGAGAAGTTTAAGAAATGATCAAAACCAAGCAAATTATATTGCTTCAGAATGTGACAGTGATGCCACCTTGTAGGTTTCTTGTCCATTATTTTTAAGGTTTGCTTATACAGAGATGCAATTAACTTAATTGTAGTCGGAGGGGCCTGACTTCACACTGTAACACAATCCAACATATGAGGAAAAAATCATGGCATAAAGCTGTGCTGCTTTGATTGGTATATGGTGTCTAATTAGTTTGAAGCAATTTAGATTGGTTTTTATTGTTTTTGATATCTTTTGACATGTTTGTCAAATTTAAGTTTAGAATCCAAAACTACACCCAAATATTTAAAATCTTTTACCATCTCAATTTCCTGCTTAGTATTAAGCTATTTTTCTAATGTGTCTGCTTGTTTTGAGAAGCTTCAGCAGGGCACGGTAGGTAGGAATGCTATTAGATTAATGACAGTGGACCAAGTTCAATTCTTAATCACTCAGTGGCATAAACTTTTCCCAGGACATTAACACTATGATCACAGGTGGAGTCTTTGGTGTGGGGAAAAGATGTGGCAGGGGAATACACAACAGAATAAGTGATTCTTTATGGTAGAGAAGATTTACTAAGGGAAGACATTCTTGCAACATGATGCATTTTGTTGTCTTTGCAGATATGAATTTGTTCTGTGTTTCACCTTGTTCTTCCCATCCTTTCTTCCCTTTGCAGGTTCATGAAACCAGCGCCCATGTTTCTTGATCGGAACTTCAAACGTCTAGCTAAAGTCACCAATTATTTACCTCCCTTTGGTTTTAAAACTCAAGGTAAGAAATATTCATTATATCAGTTACCCTTCCCGATTTATATATAGTGAATATATGACTTAAATAGTGTGTGAACTCAAGGCCCGCAGAAGTTCATAAAAACACAACTCTTGCCACTTCTTCTTGACTTTGTTTTTGTGGGCATGCTTTAGTTAAAGGATTGTTTCAACAGTGAATGTTGGGCCCTTAAAGTCTGAGAATTCACAAGACAAATTAAAAATCAAAGAATCAGCTGAGATTCATTGACATTCAGTCCCTGTTACGGTTCAAGTTCCAAAACTTTGAAGTTAGCAGTGCAGTTTTGAACTGAATAATAGTCTTGAGCTTAAGTCAAGATAACCCTAATGACATCACTGGAGTTATTTTCTTAGACTTCGAAAAGCTCCTGCCAGAGCCACAGATAATATTGCAAAACCTAACCTCATGTGTAAGATCAGTGGAGTGTTCCTTCGCTGCTGAACCCGTGTTGAAGGTTTAGATGCTGCGTTGGAGGCTGACAGTTGTGGCATTGTGCGGTGCTTTGTGCCTGTGGTGCCTGTTATCTTAAAGTAATAAACCATCTGATTGTATTGGTATCAAGCTCAGCCTCGCGTGGTTTCAACATTGCACTGATTTTTTTTTTTTTTTTTATGGTCTTCTTCTGCTCTGCCAACATTGCCCCCGGAGTCAATGGAGGTGATGAAAGGAAAAGTAAGGGCTGCCAACTCTTATCACCAGGAATCAGTTGGCTTCTCATACTGTATCTACTTATCCAATCTAGGCCAATCAACAGACTGTCAACATCTCTTATGAGACAAGTTATTTTATAGAATTGCCCTTTTTTCTATTTTGAAAGATGCCTTAGATGTGAGCAGTGGAGTGGTTCACATTTATGAAACCAATCTGCTTATTTTGTCCAAATACCTGCTCATTTCAGCTCTTTTCATTATCAAGGCTGCACTCTGATGGCCTCACTGTGGAGAATGCCAAAGTTCTGCCACTTTTGCACTTTTCATCATTTGTCATTGTTACGAGGCTGGTGTTCTTGGCAGAATACATTTTTCCTCAGCCTTATTACTGTGTCCTGTTGTGAGTAAGGACAAGGTGAGAGGGCTAATCCATCACAGTGCATATTCAGTTACCATTAGTTTTTTTCCCAAAAGTCTGTTTTTGAAAACTGGTGCTTTTGTTTTATCCATGGACTTTATTTTTTTTTTTTTTTTAAATACAAGTTATCATCA
>OMNW01007850.1:16196-34199 GCA_900303245.1 Selene dorsalis
AGTTATAAGCAAGTCGTCCATGCTTGGTTCTTGTTTGATGTCTGAGGTTCATGATGTACAACAGATTCCACTGCAAAGGATATTTCAGGAAGGATATTTGTGAGTGGAGTGTCAAATCAGATCTAATCCTGTATTTTTGAGTCCACTGGAAAACCTGCTTTCCAATTCCTAATCAGCTTCCTTCTCAGTCTGCACTGTGGCAAAATGCCATGAAACTTACCTGCTATATGGTTACCTTTTTGTTTAAAATTTTGCTCCAATTTCATAACCCTCTGTCTGGGCTGAAAAAAGATATTTGGCAGTCCATTCAGGCTTACTGTGGACTGTATAAATCTGATTTTATTTATTTAGAATCAAGACACTGGTGTCTGTTTGTCATAAGCACAGCCTGGTAAGTGATGAGCCCTTTGTCTTCTTGGAGCTTTGGTTTCCACATGCTGTGCTTGTTCTCTGACCTTAACATGCTTCAGTACTTCTGATATCAAACCAGTGCATAATATCATGGGAAGCGAAGAGATAACATTAACTTGCTTTCGGTGACGTGCTCTGTCACATATTTTCCAGTGCTTAGAGGCAGAAGGTACACTGAATGTTACCTTTTGTGCTCTGGCAAGTTCTCTGCTGTCATATTAACATATGCACACACACACACACACTCTCACCCATATACACACAGCTTCAATCGCTATCAAAAGAGCACTCCCTGTGTGAGTGTCACACCTGGTTTCTGTTTTTTCGATGGACTGCGACGGCAGTGGGGTTTCCCTTTTAGTGGTACCCATGTGGAGAGATGATACGTGTGGATCTTGAATAGAACGCCACAAAGGATTCCAAATTGGGAACATGGAGAGGAGGCGGTGGTGGGCGGGAGTTTTATTTTTACTCTTTCTCCTGCCAGGAGGTATCTTTTGGCACACATCAACCATAGCCTGAGAACAGTAAAGCTGTGTTGATTCGGTCTCAAAGATTAGAAGCAGAAAAGCTGCTGTAAGGATGCCAGTCAGACCCTAAACGGTCAACATGTGTTACCGATTATACTTTTTGCATTAATTGTGAAATGCTGCACCACAAATGAAATGTTATTCTTTCGAAATAAGTTATTTCAGAAGTGTTAAGTGAACTTTGCAGAGCTACTTTTCACAACTCAGTCGGTCGGTCGCACTCAGTCTTTCTGGCCTATTATGACAAAAACTATAACTTTTAGATGAAGAGACAAAAAATGGGATTAATAATTCCTAAATCTGTGTAAATTGTAGCTTTGTTTAGCCCCCTCCTGTTCTCCATTTCTGGTAGGCAGACAGTTATCTTAGGAAACCTGTTGGTAGTAAAGGCAGAAATTGCTGGAGAACCAAGTTTACAGCAGAGTTGCTTCAGTTGGTTTGTTTGATACTTTTGCATGCAGGTCAGCATTTGTCTTTATCTCCCCTGATGTTTGCAGAGACAGTAGTGCGTAACGCCAGCAAGCTGCACGTAATACTGAATTATCCTCCAGTGTGGTGAACACAAGATTACAGAGGTTTATGTGTACTTGCAAAGCTGATGTTGACTGTTTAAATAATCTCAGTACCAGCATTGCGTGAAGTGCCCACAGCTGCACTGGGCTTTGAAAATGTGCATGGAAAAAAAGGTATATAGGTAACTAGGAGTTCTTCACAAGGTATTTCCCATTGGAAGCTGTTGATTAGTCATGCAGCTCAAGAGCTTTATAGATGCCTGATAAGATGATGACAAGATAAAAACAGAATAAACAGCTTGAGACTGTAGGTCATTTTATCTTTGTGTGTAGAATTGCATCATTTCTTCCCAGTGTGAACATCAGGCTCTCACAGACATTTGCCAGTTAAGACAGAGGGGTGTGAAACATGCTTGTATCAGTATTTTTTCGTTGCAGCAAATCAGCGATGCCATGTCCTCAACTGCTTATTTACAAGTTTGATAAACTGATAAATGATATCACTGGGCCACACTTGTTGGTTTTTCATTCTCAGCATGCCCACCAATTGAAGACACGCAGGCTGTTATGTAACTTGGCACATAGTTGAGATGAAACAAGGTTTAGATAGTAAGGCATAGTGAACTGGTGCCAAAGTCTTCACCACACCTCATCTGTGGTCTACAGACAGCAGCACATACATTTTTTAGGGTTGTTCAAAGATTAAATACAAAATCAGATTATTATTTTGTTGGTTTGATGGCATTTGATGTTGAGTGTCAAGCTTACTTAAGTAAAGGCCTACAAAAGACCACAACAAATACCACTCTCTCATCACATGATTCTTTATATTGTTTAGGCTACACTCTTCCCGACAGTGTCTCTGTGTTTATGTGTTATGTGGTGCTTCCGCCGTTCCTTTCTGTTGCCAGTAAAGATTTTTGTCATTTCAAGAGTTCCATGTTGAACTAATGTCTGAGCGTACAGCCATCTGTCTCTGGCTCTACCACGAGACATACTTTGCTGAAATGTTTACCCCGTGTACTTATAACAATTAGCTTCCATGTCGTCCTCTGGAAGAGAGTCCTGCTCATTGTGATTTTTCACTTTTCACCCGCTTGGATCCAGGTGTGGTCCTCGGTCTTGTGTTTATGCTGTTCGGGGTGATGCTTGACGCCAGACATCGACACCACATCCAAACAATGGGCTGTTTCTCTGCTCGCCTCTCCTCAGCAGGTTAATCATTAGGATCGTTAGCCAGGGTGAATAGGGGTGTAATATGTCTTACAAACTGCTTTGAGGCCCCAGTCTAAACTTTGTCCTTCTTACTCTTCCCTTTACTCTCGCTTTTACAATTTCTCTTGCTCCCCTTTGCAGAGTATGTCCTATATGGTGATTATATACTTGAAGAGGAGAGAGCAATGAGAGTACCACTCATTTTTCGAGAATACCTTTTCATACAGGATGCAGATTGAGTAAAGACAGGCAGAGTATCATGATAGCATTATCCACATGGCCCATCTGAGGTGCTTCAACTGAAACCTGGATTAAAGATAGCAACTGTAATGGCATTGACATGTGTTTTACAAGTATGAGAGGTCTAAAAATGGTCAAGAGGAAAGAGAAATAATTGAAATATCTAACACTAGAAGCATGACTCCAGCAGAATGCCCTGTCGAACATGGCAGGAATGTGTGCTATGGCTAAACATCGCCGTTTTTCGCCCTGTGATCAGAGGGGTGCTGGCCACGCAGGGAGACGAGCTCAACATCGCCCACTTAACCAGGAGAATGTGCTTGTTTGAAAATAGCATTCCTCTCTGAGTGCTTTTATGGGAGAGTTTCTACATACACACGCATACCATGCCGAACCCTGTATGTCTGCTTCTCCCAGATTCACTCGTCTCCATTTTCTCCCATCACCGCTATTCCTGTGGGCTGATTGATCAGTCCTTATCTCTGACTGAATAAATGGACGGAGGTGTCCTCTCTCCTCCCAACTGTCTCAAGACCACCTAGATTGTTATATCTCTAGTGATATGTTGGAGCTTTCATCAGGTTATACATCTAAAGGAACAGGTCCCCCACTCCTGGCATTTCAAATATATCATATTCATGATTAGAGAACATCTAATCTGTGATGTTACTCTGCTGTGCTGCTCCACAAGGAGTGAGTCCGTGACATGACTAACGCTGAGGATAACGATACATTTTTAGATTGCAGATTATGCGACAGTCTCTTTGATAGAGAGAATTCAACACTAGTGGTACGAAGCTTGCCTGCTTTCATTGGAAAGAAAGCAACTGTCCACCAATGTATTTATGCAGGAGAATAAAATAACCTCCACAATATTCTCTCTAAGTTTTTTTTTTTCTTGTATGATTTGCTGCAATGCAGTGTAGGTGATAACCTTATTTGTCCTCTTCATGGTGGTTATTTCTTTTTTTCTTCTCCAGAAAGAATCATAGACAGCATTTTGACTGCCACAAAAAGTTATGGACTTGGAGAGGAGCTGGACAGGTAATTACCACCACTCAACCACATCCAGAGGAAGTCCTGTTTCATCTTTCTATCACTTTGTAACATTACTAACATCTGACCCTCCTGTCTTGCAGTCTCAGCTGTAAAAGGTGCATCATCGTGGGAAACGGGGGCATCCTGTTCAATAAGTCTCTGGGCTCCCGCATAGATGAGTATGATGTTGTAGTGAGGTGAGACAGCTCCTTTGATGAGTGCATAATCTGTAGCTGGTTAAGTGTAAATGTGAATCTAAAGTGTTGACACTTAACTTTCTGTGTCATGGACCTTATCGGCTAAAAAATTTTTCTGTGCTGGCAGGTTAAACGAGGCACCAGTAAGTGGATATAGCAGAGACGTAGGGACCAAAACCACCATGAGGATTACCTATCCAGAGGGGGCGATCCAGAAACCTGCAAACTATGAAAAAGACTCACTTTTTGTTTTCTCTGCTTTCAAACCACTGGATTTCAAGTGGCTCCGACAGATGGTCTTCAAGGAGAAACCGGTGAGCTTGTATTTAGATCATTATTAAGTAACAAAAGTGGGGAAAAGAACATTTTTAACACACACACACAACACCAGGAAAGATAACAGAATGATGACTTCTAGCAGAAAAATCTGAGACACTTTAAGTGGGTGTTCAAATATAAAAGAGTCCAAAAGGAGAGAAGTGTCTGCTGCACAACAAAGTCCAGCTCTAGGACTTAATCCACTTAAAAGTAGAATTTTTACTGCTATGTGCCTGAATATCTGAGTTGTGATGTGTTTTTTTATTTTTTGCAGTGCACAGCAGTCTAACCTCTGATCACATTCTGTACATTCCTTTTAAGTTGAAATGTAAGCCATTTTAGTAAAGGGATTGAGAAGACAACATGAATCTCTACGAAATAGTGTGGATGTTTTAAATGCTTTGAATGGTTTAAATACTTAATGTGGAAAGAACAGCTGAGAAAAACCAATGACGGGTATGCATATACTGTATACATTCCCCCGGCTCTGGCCCTGGCTTTTCACACAATGTTTTTATTTTATCTTTTATCCTGAATAATCATGCTCGCCTGTTCACTTGTTCACTCATGTTTGTGTAGAGCCACACTTACAATAATGACTTAATTCACCACATAACAAATCTCTTGGGCGTCCTTTGAAACATTCTCATCGCCACAGCTAAATGACAGGCTGTGAATTGGCATCTTATCACAAGGGTCAGAATGAATGACTGAAAAGGCTCTCCCATATCTCTTAATGTGTTTCAGAAAGCATTCAGTTTTAATGGCTCTGATGTTCCCTATTTGAAAACCTTTGTCACTGAAAAAAAGCTTTTATAAGCACTTTCATTCAGTTCTTCTTGAACAGTCTTTGGCATCTCTGTGAGATTTCTCTGAGCCTATTCAACTCGAGGACAATGGGAGCACTGAGTAAAAGCTCATCACACAGTCCGTAATATAAAGGTGGTGGTATTTAAAGAACCATACCATAATTTTTCCTATCCATTATAATTACTTACTATCATTAAGGAACCATTATCAACTATGGTTAATTAAAAAAACATCTTATGCAGTACTTGGGAAATACTATATCTAATTTCAGTTGTAACAAATGGGCTAAATCATACATAAGCAGCTAAACAATCCTTAAGCTTCTCTTTTACCCAGGCAGAAAAACTAAATTACACCTTTGCTCATTTTTTGGTGCAGGATGCATCTGTCTAATTGGGAAACCAATTTTATTTTCCACCCCAGCTGTGTGACTTTGAGGGATCAGGGAGAATATGTCATGAGTGAGAAAATAGGGATAAAAGGAAAGGACAATACTTTCATAGTTGACAATGGAAAGGGCATTGAATGGCAAGATGAAACTAAGTAATGCTGTGACATTGGATTAAAGGATGAGAGAAGAGAGGAAAGATAGATGGAAAAGATAAAGTTAAATAGAGTAAAGGGATAATAGCTGGGGAAAAGAAAATGAGCAGTGGAAGGTAACGGTGAAGTAAAATGGAGGAAAATGGTTTGCTTGGCTGGCTGATGGCCCCTTCAGCCTTTGATAGGGCCCAGATTTTTCTGGTGTGTCAGAGGGAGAGGACAGTGGAAATGGCTGCCTAGGATAATTGATCTGGCCCCTGGCATCTGACTCAGCCCTCTTTGATCTGCTGGGGAAGGAAGAATGTTTCCCATGGGTTAAAAATCAGGGAACAAAAAGTAAAAAAAAAAAAAAAATCATCAGTGTCCATTGGTCCAAGCCTTGATGATAACATGGAAGAAGAGAACTGACAGATGTGCAAAGCCCTGTATTTGACCTTTGGATAGTCTTTAGTCTTTAGTTTGTTTTTATACATCTGCAGTAGTTGATTTACTACCACATAAATACTGTATATCACCCTTTTTGTTAATGTTTCATGAGCAATTTATTCACTTTAATAGCTGGCTGAGGTCACTGGAATTAGTTTTTGGCATTGAAAATAAGCTCAGTTCAATGTCAGCAATATTTTACAATAACACAGATGAATGAAATGTAGAATAGCAGTGTATGGCCACGGAGTCCAGAAAGGTCCGGTCCTGTTGTGCAGTTAGATTTGAGGTATTGTTAGGTGTTAGGAGAGTACGTTGGTGTGTTGAGAAGGTTTTCAACCCACTGTGTGGCTCCCTCCGTCATTCAACAGTGTGTTTCTATAAAGTCACCTTTTCATAAATTACTGTTTGTATTAACTTCAATTGCAGTTGCAGGTATGTGCTTATTTCATATCAAGTGAAAAGGATCCCTTTAACGGAACACACAAAGTGCCATTAATTTGTTTTCTCATTATAATGAGTGTTTGCTGCCATGTGTTTCCAGAGCAACAATATCTATTTACAAGTGGATATTAAGTCTTAGCAACAACATGAAAGGAACTGTAGACCTGTGAAAAGGCTGTTACACTAGCTTCATTGTATCTGACTCACACGCACATTAGACTAATGCAGCGGAAACACACACACACACACACACTAAGTGGTGATATGTGCCACCAGTGAATTTAGGGACACAATTTAGGTCCAGAAACACTAACCAAACGTTTCCTTTCAATTTCTCGCTCATTACCAGACAATCCATATCTAAATCAATTGAATGAAACGGTCTGAAGACATTTGGCACAGAGACTGAAAATGTAGACTTCAGGATACGCAGCGGGACCGAGTAGCAGGAAGCTCTCCTCTTTTTGCTTTGTCCATTTAGTCCGCCCCAGTACGAGACATAATGTAACTATGGACAGCTGTCCTTCTGGAGCTTTTACATCTGCTGTCCGAGAACGGGGTTTCTTTGTGTACCCTGCACACTCACAGCTGGAAGGGATGCAAAACCTTTTCAACCCACTGTGGTTATGAAAGCAAGTGTCTTCTTCGCCGTCTTCTTTTAAAGGTTAGTGGGCGGCACACACTTGTAGTGCAGCCGCAAGTGACTCATCCTGCCTGTGGTCAGCATGCTTCACTATCCTGCACTATTGTGGCTTTTCAAACGCCTACAGTGCAGTCTTGGATGGCTGAACTAAATAGATATTAGCGAGGCAATTTCACAATCTGTTATTTAGTGTTTTGTACACTCTCACAAACACACACAGAACCTCCCACTCACTCACACACGCAGAGAGTCATAAACTTCAGGGCAACATTTAGACCAGGTCAAAATTTGAAAACTTGACTTTGGTCCTGTTCAGATTTTCAGTTTGTAGACATGGGTCTCTCCCCGCAGCTTTCATCTTTTAGCTCATTGAAGCCCTCTGCTAGAGTTGCAGTGCTGCAGCATCACAAGGCTTCCAATGCCCGTAATCCCTCATTACCACAGACATACATGATTACCATGCAACTTTGTCACTCTGCTTGAAAGTCTGACCCCACATGTGCAGCAGCCTAGTTGATTGCCCGGTTACATGCTGTTTGCAACTGTACTCAAACATGATTTCCACAATTGCCGATATGTCCTTTTTTTTCTATGCGTCTACTTTTGATTTTTGCCCTCATGCACAGCGCACACTCACGGTTCATGCACACACAGCCGCAGTTGTTTGTATATGCGGGGATCTTTTCAAACAGAGCCTGTGAAGGATATACAGCCGGTGGTAAACATGGGGTTCGAAGGTGGAGCGTCGGTGTTCTATCTCTCTTGTTTGTTTACAGGAGCTTTCCCTGCCTCTCTTCAGGCCAGAGAGATAAATGATGGATGGAGACAATTTGAGGAAGAGAGTACTTCTCCTTTAATAGAAATACAGCCAGGGTCCCTACTCAGAAGTATCAAAATATTGTAGGAAAGCCAATATTTTAAAAACATTGCACATCTTGAGTTCCAGAAGTTGATAGTGAGAGAGAAGTGACTGAAATAGCCTGTTGCTTCATATCATGGAGAACGGTTAGGAAGTGTTTCCTATCCTACCTAGATTTATAGACAGGTTTATAGACATGCCAGTTTAGTCCAAAAAGTTTATTGTAACTTGAACGCTCCGTGAGACAAAAATAACAGCTATATGGTTCTTTTTTTAAGCTCAAACATCTGCGCAGAAGCCCAAAGTAGCATGCATACATGCATTCATAAACATTTACATACTTGTAAACATGGATTCTGAACATGAACCAAATGACTAACATGGTGTCCGGATGTCACTGATTACCGCGAGTGTTGTGTTTCAGAAATGAGTCACCTACCTACCCTGCAGTGATTAACACTCAGACCTGTGCACTTTGTTTCTTTAGTAGTATGTTGTCATCTGATGAAGGGAAGTTTAAGGAGGACTTTGATAACTCAAAATGGCCAAAAGAGAACTAAATTGTTTTCTAGCCAGATACAAGAGGAACAGGTCCTGTCAGCAGCAATAACTGTGTGATCTCCCAAGATGTCACCTGTTGGTAGCCCAAGGCCACTCTGCGCATAGAGGTCACAGTGTTGTCGAGCGTTGGCACAGTTTTTGAGTTTGCTGTCAAGGGAATATGGAGGCAAGGGTTTAACACAGGATTACCTCGGAGGGAAAGAGAAACCGCTGCAACCTCAATTAGGGCAAAGATCACAGTTTGTGTTAAGGCAAAGGCAAATTGAGGAATGATTCAGATTCCTGGCGCAGAAGTGAATAAAATAACCAAAGCTTTCCACGGTTTTACCTGTTGACTGAAGAAACCATAATCCCTTACTCCGCACTTCATCATTTACCACCTACTTCAGAAAACCTCTCCGTCTTTCAAACATTCTTGCTGAAATGGTTCCTCTTCAGTGGAGCACTTATGTGGTGAAACACTGCAACTTGTAAACTCAAAGGTCCTACATGTATACAGTGCTAATGACCTCCAGACAACCTTAATTGTGATTGTTAGCAGTTTGGTGGCTGCTGTTTTGGCTTCTAAATTGCTTAAGTCTACTTTCCGGATTCCAGTCGCCCTCATTTCAGTCGTCTTCTCCATAAACATCAAACATAACCACATCCTCACACAGCAACCCATGGACTGAGGTGTCCAGATAGAGACAGCTGTATCAAGAGATGTCAGACATGTCATTTCAGCTGTATCATGAGATTCTTGTGGACAGTACCCACCCAGCATGCACTGCATCTTGTGAGGAGATGGTCTGGCTTTACAACGTATGTGTTTGTTTACATCGAGGGGTTTTAAGGCCATCTGTAGTAACCAAGCAGATGTGAAACACTTTTATTTCCCTTTCCCCCTCCTCTTATTACACTCCCATTCAGTGTTCTGCATTGCTACACATTTCATTCAGTCCTGCGGGAGCTATAAACGCAGCTTCATTCAACACGAAGAGACCTGTTATTTTAAAGGTGAATAAGGTTCATTGGTTTGTGCTTAAAGCCACACTGAAACCAAACCACACTGAAAACTATAAATGCAAGACTCTAAACCAAGCTGTTTCTAATTTGGGTGTTTTTACATTTATGGAGCGAAGTGTAACTGAGGTGTATTTTCAGTTTTATGCAACTGGAAAGGAGTTCATGTCATCCTGTTTATGACCATATATTTAAGACCAATTTAAGTATTTAACCAGCAGTAACCCATAGCTGGTTGTCTGATATTTTTATTGGTTTTGTACATCTTCATTGTGGCTATAGGCTATGTTTTGAAAAAGAGACAGGGGCCCATCATAGCAATTTTGACATTTTTAGAACATTGCTCATTTTCCGTTTCAGTGCACCTTTAGTCACCATCCTGAACAATATCTCTCAGTCTGCATCACTTTTTCCATCTGTTTGATCCATCATGTCTGTTGGCTTACAGTAGCTCCTCTCACCCTGTAACACTGTCTTCATCTAATCCTCTGCTTTTACGCTCCTTTGGTGTGGGTTTGTATAGCTGGGTTTTTGCCTACAGCTGTAAAATAACAAGACAAATACACTTAGCCCTTACAAAGCTCCTGGTGTAGTTGACAACACTGACATGAAGAGACAGTTGTTGTCATGGTCTTAGTCTTTGTGGTGAATGCATTAATGATGCTGCCTTCAGTTCTCAGGGACAGGAGAATCATCACTGTAGACTGGCATTGTATCTCTTCTTTTATACTCAGTAGTGGTGGAGATCTGTTCACACATTACATCACGTGAGTACAGGTATACAACCCAACCTCCCAGCATGTTGTTGTGTATGGAAGAACATATTTACTTAATTTAGCAAAATATAGCAGATTTCCACTAGCCACTCACATATCAAGTAATGTGTGAATTGTACTCCCTTGACTGCCATTCTACCTTTGAATTCACTTACCCAACCTGGTTTTTGAAACCTCAAAACCTGTGAGATTTGTGAGATGTGTTTTGATGATGCAGTGGTGTAGGACTTTTATTTTGACATTACAGTACCCTGTAAATAGTTGTACTCATGTGGCCTACCAGGTTTGGTCAGGCTCTGTTAAACGTCTGAACGTGAGGCAGGCACTGTGGCTGTTCTTTTCTTCTGCCGCGTCGTTCATCAGAACAATTTTTTCTCCTCACTGACTCATAATCTCAGAGGCACTGCCAAGAACTGTCATATCTTGACAATACCAGACTCTCCCTCAGGGTGCCACTGGGAATATGCAACAGACACATTTCCTGCACCACTCTCAATGCCCCAAATTACGATGCCCATTAAGAGGTAAAAGTTTGTCAGCCTCCAAAACACACACACCCAATAAGTGCTTTTTGTGCCTGTTTTGTCTTGTAAGATTTTTATTTGATGTATTCATTGTTATTTCACACTTAATTTTGAAGATGTGAAGAGTTAGTGCTCCCATCATCAGCTTCCCCACTTAGTGTGAAATAATTCAAAAAAGAAAAAAATGTTTATACTTGGTTGACATATCAATTAAAGAAAGCACAGCAGATAAAAGCATCAGATAGGTTTTGAAAGATGAGGAAACTACTTTCCACCATGATTTCTACAATGTTTCCTGCTGTTTGAGGTTTGACTGGCACTCTAATTATATAAACTTGCTGAGCTGTCTGCTTCTACAATGATGCATTGGCACCCGCCAGGCAAATTGGTGCCATCAACAGCTTTTCCGGATGTAAAAATGTGCTTAAATTTACATTTTTATTTGCAAATTTTCCGGGAATTGGCTTAAGAGTTTTGCTAAATTTGGACAGAAACTTAACCAATAACAACACAAGTGGCGCTGTTACATCCCGCTTCACCACCACTTCGAACTAAATTATGTTGGCCACTCCATCGTCTGTCTCCCCTCCTTGCAATGCAAACAATTAAGTCTCCAAGTTCAAGGTTGTTTTAACAGGTGCTTTATTGAAGTGCACTGCCTTGTGCGCACACTTAAATCTAATAATCCAGACCAATTTAACCATAAAGCTGTTGCAGGAGAAGGGAAACAGCCATTTCCTCTCTGACCACAGCCCAGCGACAACCTAACCAGCCAAGTTACACACTTGCGTTCACCTTTGAGCATGTGTGTGTCAGGGCTCGGTGAGTAAGTGGTGTAGGACTACTCTGCAGCTTCCTGTTCTGTCGCTGTTCAAATGCTACTGGTGCACTGCTGTTTCTCTTGACAAACCAATACACACTCATGCAGAGGTTAGCGGTCAGTCCACAGTGGAATCCACATCCTGTTCTGTGGAGGTTATTTGCGAAAGGTTTGAGTACTGCTTTGTTCATGACTGATAGTGCAGTATCTAAACAGTCTTGCTTTTAACTTTATTTATTCACATAAGACTGAACTTCTTATTTATACTCACCCTGTTTTGCAGTTTTGACATTTAGTTCATATCCACTATCTCCGTTGTCATTGCAAACGCTGTACAGCTAAATACGCAGTGTCTAATCAGGGTCGAGTATTGTCGTTAACTTTCTCTGACCGTCCTAACCGCTGAAAGATAAGCTGGAAACCTTTTAATGTAAGCAACTTCTGACATTCCTAGACTCACAACAGCGCTTGCCATTCCCTCCCTCCCACCAGACCTCAATCCTTACATACTAATTGCCCTTACGTTTGTCAAAGCCAGCTGTACTCGTCTGAATATCTTCAAAGAGATCCCCACCCTGTGACATTTGTGTCTATGTACATGTCAGGTCATAGCTGTGTAAAGGCAGGGGTGTGTGTGTTGTGTGTGTCATTAGCCTCTCTCCTTCCTAGAATAAAGAAAAAAATGCATCACTCTCTTTATTCAGCGTACACAGACGCGCACACATCCAAACAGCGCTGCTAAATAGATTCCTGGCAAACACAAGCTGTGTTGACAGGAGAGATGAGCTGCTGTTCCTGTTACAGCTTGCCGAAGGCGCAGAGCTGGGCCCTCGTTCAAAAAGAGCCGCCACCGTTGAAGCCACAAAGCCAGCAGACTTGTTGCTACTGCCTCTGCCAACACACACAAACACACACACAGACACAGATACACAGAGTCGTGCATTGCTGTATCAAAGACGACCGGGTGGGTGCTTGACTATTTGAACAGGTGATTCCCATTTACATTTGCTGACCCGATTGGCTTCATGCCTCTAAGGAAGTCACACTGTCAGGCACGCAAATCACGCACTGCCAGTTCATGGTATGTCTTTAGGTTTATCATTTAAAGTCAGGGGGCTGATTTGTAAGAGTTGTAATTCATAGGTATCTGTCTGCATAAGTATTATCAGACCCTGACTATATTGAAGGTTAGGTTTGTGCATGTCTGTTTCTTACTATTCAGTGGATCAGTAGATGTTCTGCTGTGGCTGAGCAAATGTGTTTCATTAGAGTTACATAATTTTATACAGGTGGTGCTGCAGGCCTGTCTGACAGGTTGCCCTGGCGACTGATGATGATTGCCTTGTGTAAAAAGACCTAAGGTCTCGCAGAACGCCCTCAGGTCAAGGTGTGATTTGAACCATTTCCTGTCAAATGCCATATTTAACCTCAGATGCTGGCTAGCAAAACTGTTTTGGGGTTTGTGATCTCCCAACTACACGTCCAATAACAAATCAGAGTTGACTTTCCCAGCATGCTTCTCTAATTAAAATCATGTAACAAACTAATCTGCCAAAGCTAACACCCCCAGCAAACACCCTGCTCTCTATCACCATCTAGAAGCAGAAAGCCAGGGTAGGAAAGTCAGAGAAATCTTATCAGGGCCTAAGGGGGAAAAATAGGAAAGATCAACCCAGTAATGGAAAGGAAAATCCTGTTCCTGCGTCACTGTGCATAAACATGAACTTCCTAAATGTTCATCACCAGCTCCATCATCATAATGATCAGTTGTCTGTTTTCTGGATTTAAGTCAGAGGCACAAGAGCTTTATATTCTTTTTAATACAAAACAGGATGAAAAAAGGATTTTTTTGTTGCTGTTTTTTGTTTTAGTTTTTTTTTTTTTTTTAAAAGATGCTACAAAATGTGTGTTAACCAGTACCCTCTCAGCAATCCAGGGTGGATGCACACCTCCTGCCAGGGCTCATAATTACTGGTGTCCTGCGAGCCCCTCACCCTGACTTCATCCATTAAAGGCCCAAAAGCCATTTTCCTAATCAGTGCTAGTAGGGGTCTGGCCTCTGGTTGGCTTCTGTGTTTTATGTCAGTGTTGCAGAGGATAAGCTTGCTTTGATGTTGGTGGTAAGTCACAGTTGGCTGTTCACAATAGAGGAGTCTTCACATGAATGTCACAGTTGTGTTTTATGTACATTACTTTGACCGTGCAGAGAAAAAAACAGACCAGTATTTATAACTAATGCTCTTTTTTCTGATTTTTGTTCCCACCCTCCCTTCTTTCTGTTTCCTCAGAGGGGTACAGAGGGTTTCTGGAAGCCAGTGGCTGACTCCGTGCCTCGGGAGCCATCTGAGATGAGAATCCTGAACCCATACTTCATCCAGGAGGCTGCCTTCCAGTTCATTGGCCTGCCCTTCAACAATGGCCTCATGGGCAAAGGGGTAAGACTAGTGAGGAGCTTTGATTAGGGAACACTTGTACCAAAGATATGGGTTCCATTTTGTCAAAAATAGTAGGTTTCCTTTGACATGTAAGAGATGATCTGCTCTTCAGATGTATATTACTCTTACACTGTACTCAGATCTAGCTTTTCGAGCCTTTCCATTTATCACATTATAAAGAGAGAAAGAAGTAATACCAAGGCATTGCCAAGGTGCTGGATACCTGCTGCAAACCTGGTTCACTCTAAACTCCGTGAGAGTGCAGTTAAGAGAACATTTAGTCAGAGATTTTAGTCAAATGCTTGACGTGTGTGTGTATGTATGTGTGTGTGTGTGTTTGTGCGTGCATGGTTCCATATGCACATATTGTTTGTGTGATCTGTTGGTAGGTGGAGAGTGGAATATTATTAGAGAAATAAGGAGTGCATCACTGTTGCTCTGCCCTCTGGGGCCACCAGAGCACCCCTGCATGAACTCCCCTCTGCAACATGTGTTCAACATGTGGGCATCTGGCCCCTAAGTGTGTTAGAGGGAGAGAGAGAGGGAGTGCGTGGTCATTTGTGTTAGTCTGGGTGTTTGTGGCTTGCATTGTATGAGACAGCACGGCAGAGTTGTATGAGTTGGCGCATTATTTCCCTCAAACACTTTCCTGTCTGTCCTCTGACTATCAGAGTCAATGTTTATGTATGTGAAAAATAATGAGAAGGTCTATTTGTTATCCAAGTGTTTAGGCAGTGTGTGTATCTGAGTGTGGGTAAATTAATCTGTATTAGAACACGCAGTAGGGGGTTGGCCAGCTGCTAGTTCAGCTCCACCTACCCTGAGGGCTGCAAATCAGGGTAATGGTTTAAATGGGGCCTCCCTCCACTCTTTCTTCAGGACCTGCTTTTTTCCCTCCATATACACCCTTTCCCCCCCTCTCTTGTTCTCCAACACAAACACACACACACACACAGCTCCTATACCCCCCAGATCTCCGGGAGCCCTGGGCAGTTAGGAAGCACAGTGCAACCCTGTAGATCACTGTGTCATAGCAGGGGTCTGCAAGGGTCGTGTCTTAAAGGTAATAGTTAATCACCAAGTGTTCAAAGTCAGTTAGCAGCAGTGGGGCAGAACAAAGACAGAGGTATAAAGGAGAGAGGAAGGCAGATACGTGAGAGGGAGTGGACATCTGTCTCTGAACTAGAGTTTCAGACTTGGCTGAAAATAATGATAATAAATACTGCATGTTTTAGTCAGTATTAATCCTTGTGTTATTCAGCATGTACTCTTTCACTGATAAATGCTCCTGTTGTGTGTGTGTATATGCTGCTGTGATCTGACAGCCCATTTCTCCACCTTCACCACAGAACATTCCAACTTTAGGTACAGTTGCTATAACGATGGCGCTGCATAACTGTGATGAAGTGGCGGTGGCAGGTTTCGGCTACGACATGAACACTCCCCACGCACCTCTGCACTACTATGAGACTGTCAAGATGTCCGCCATTAAAGAGGTGAGTGTTCAAACATCTGAAAGCAGCACTACGTTTTAAATAATCAAGGTGCTGTTTTGGGTTTTTGGTAACTTTGGTGTGACACTCTGTCCATCCTAATGAGAGTAATATATTATGGCGTCTCCCTTCCCTCTCTGCCCACTGAAAAAGAAGTGAAGAGACAAAGACCAGTAATATTTGATGAGGAGGGACCACCTGCCCTGTGAGAGTTTGAGGGGGAGTTGAAATGGCTTACGGCCAAAATAAATTCACTACAAAGCGTTCACTATTTGGGCTCAAAACGTTCCTATTCAGCAACTCTGGAGATTCCCTTTGTGGTATCTGCTTAATCACACAATATGTATTTTAGACAGTACATGGTGTTATGGTGTATATATGACATATATATATATATGATAAATAGACATCTGTATTTTTTTGCTGTATCATTCTGCCTCAAAAGTACTTAGGAGATGTGGGTGAGGAAGGTATTAAATTAAACTGAAACAAATAAAAAAAATCTTTTCATCCCAACCCATGTAATAAAAACTTTCATGCACATTAAAAAGCTCAAATTTAAAACTTAAAAACGAGTCAAAATGTGATGATAACTTATCCTTTTTTTAAACATTCAAAATAAAACATCAAGACATCAAGAAATGAGAGCTGTAATGACCCTGGATTAAAGTGGCACTAGGCTGTCACCAGTCACAGACCCCTCTCCCCTTCATCAGTCAAGTCCTCCTCTCTGTGTTTACACTGCAACCCAGTGGAATCAAAGATGTCACCCATGTGCTGACGGGTGTAAACCATGAGCTCAGTATGACGATAACCTTTGTCTAAACTCCCGGTGACCCTTTGGCATTTATTATCATCATCTTCATCAACATTGTCATCATCAGCCACACATGGCTAATTAATGGGAATACGTCTGGCTTTTTTGTTTGGAACGCCTTAACCACTGCCAGTCCCTGAGCTTGTTTGATTATCTGACCAGTGGATGATTCCACTGCTTCGGAGAAACAGCTTGTTTTCTTTCCGTAAAGGTACAAAAAAAACGTTAATAAAATGTCACACATGTGACATTAGACAGGGGTGCTCCCGAGGTCACCTGCTGTGCTGTGCAAGCTAGATAATTAGCTGGTCATTGCTAGCATTCAGAAAAGCTTAAACACTTGACTGCAAATGTAGGTGCTAAATGATCCCAGTCATCCTTCACTTGACTGGCCCGCCCATTTAGAATGCTGCTGGCTATAAAAGCATTTTACTTATACACCTCCAAAGCCCGCTTTGTCTTCATGTTAAAAATAAATATCAATAAAGATTCATTCGTAAATGAATCTGACATGTTTTTTCAACTCCAAATGGATTTCAGTTGGAAATCAGAATGCCGCAGGCCTTTTTCAATGCTAATTTCCAATAAAACTGTTGCTCATTGTTCCTCGTGGTCCCAGTGTGACCCGTCATACAGTGGTAGGAGGTTTGACTCAGAAAGGCCCAGGGTCTGCAGAAGAGTCTAAAATTGAGTCCAAGTCCTGTAGGGCCGGTTGAGCTTTCCACTTTTTTCTTCCTGCTATTCCCTCCTGCATCCTTCTTCCTCCACCCTTTTCCTCCTTCATCTGCTCTCTGGCCGATTTCTTCGTTCCTCCATCCCAAAGCACCACACAGGAACTTGCAGCTCTGGTTACATGTGACCCATAGGACCAAATCCTCATAGCACAGCAGGGGAAAGCTGACCCACTGTCTACATTTAAACATAAATGTGCACATGTATAGACACTTGGAATATGAAAATCTCAACCTAACACACAGGCTTGTAGCTCAGTGAATATAATAATGCTTTTTGCAATAAGGGTTATTGCGTATGGCTTTTGCAGTTTTTGTCCTACTTGAGCTGTGTGGTGTATGACTCTGAATCTTGTCTCTGGATCTTTTGCAGTCATGGACACACAACATATCCAAGGAGAAGGAGTTCCTTCGCAAACTGGTGAAGGCCAAAGTCATCACAGACCTGACCAATGGTATCTGAGTTTACAACCCACCCACAGTCCCCCTCTACCTTTCCCAAAGGACTACAAAACAGGAAGCTGGGAAATGGATCGACCTGGGGACAAAGAACCTTCGGAATCCGGGTGGCCTGCACACTGCCGGGGTTTTTTATATCAAAGGAGATTATTTAAAAAAAAAAAAAAAAAAAAAAAAAAAAGGGGGCGGGGGGGGTCTA